>JBBMJZ010403618.1:0-13081 GCA_037833815.1 Zingiber zerumbet
AATTTGACCAAATGTGATTCATATTCAAAATAAATGTTTACAAAAGCATAGGCTTTCAGTATACACTCTAACAGTTTATAAATGAGAGTTTTAAGTATTTAGGATCAAATTTGTAGAAGGATAGAGGGATTGAGAGAGATGTCTTACATAAATATAAGCAGGATGGTTAAAATGGAGGGGAATGTCATGTGTTCTTTGTGATCATAAAATACTTCTAAGACTTAAAAGAAAGTTTTACAAAAACGGCAGTTAGACCTGTTATATTATATGGAACTCAATGTTGTGCTATGACGCAATCACATGAGTAGAAGATAAGAGTTGTAGAGATGAGAATCTTAAGGTGGATGTGCGGACATACAAGGATGGACCGGATAAGAAATAAAAATATTAGAGAGAAAGTCGGGTTGTAAGGGAAAATTTTAGGAGACACGTTTAAGATGGTACGGACATGTACTTGAATGACCAATAAATGCTCCAGTTAGACGATGTGAAACTATGACAAATGTCCATATCAAACGAGGAAGAGGAAGACCAAAAAAGACTTAGGTTAGCAATAGTAAAACAAGATAAAATTTATTTAAATATAAATGATGATATAGTAGGGGATTGAGCCCAATGACGTAGAAAGATCCATGTAACCAACCCCATCTAGTGGGATAAAGATTGGTTGTTGTTTTATTAGAAGTTAGTGGAGAGGGCATGGAGTTTCGTTGCTTACACTAGACATAATTTCTTATATTGTACTCTTCTAGCCTACAAATTGCATGAACATATGCTCTATAGTTTCAAGTGCAAAACAGCACTAAAAGTGTGACTGAAATATATTATTTTGATTATGGACTGATATTGATACTTTATTAGAACAAGTAAATGTCATTGTCTCTGCTGACATAGTTTTGTTGGTAACAACCAAAATAAGATCTGTCTTGGTGTACCTTTAGAAATATTTTCATGACTCATACTTTGATTTTGTTTGTCAGTCATGAGAATGAGATGAAACACTAAATTTAGAGAGGAAGGAAAGAGAAGAATTAGTGAGTGACACTAGTTAAGACATGAAGATTCTTATCCTTTGATTTGTCTAGGGTTATGGAAGGAGATAAAAACACAAGAAAGAGAGTAACCAGAATTATGTTAGTCTACTCTTAAGTCCAAGTCCATTCCTAGTGGCTAATAGAAATGTATCAATGGAGATGTGAAAAAAAAATTTCTGAGAGTATTATTTGTATGGCTCTTAAAAGTTATGGAATTAATCTAAATAAATGTTGCAAATCCCATGCGCTTATCTAATGTAAAAAGATGCTTGTTATATTTTTGTAAGATGTTGCTCCAAAATTATAATTTACTTTCAATTTCTATGGGCTTATATTTGGACGAAAACAAGATGCTTAATGAAATTATATAACATTATAATTTATTTGAGTTTATGTTGGAACCTTTTGGATTCGAGGTGTCTAGTTTGGCTGATCGTGTGATTAAGGCTAAAATTTTGACACAAATGAAAGTTTTAAAATTGGCATACTATGTAATGCTCATTATTGAGTAGAATTGTTTTTTATAAATTTTTTGTATGCTTAGTAGAACATTACTTGCTACATGACTGAGGTTTCCCATATTCAGGAATATAGAATGCTTGCTTGAAAATGATTCTACCTAGCGAATTTTAATATGGAGTTAATGCAATATGCTACTTTCTGTGATTTTGATATGTGAGGTTTCTCTTTTTCTATCAGGCACAAATTAACAAGGTATACTTCTTGAAACAAACTGTTGGTAATGCTTGTGGAACAATTGGTGTTCTTCATGCTCTTGGAAATGCAACTTCGCAAATCAAACTAGGTGAGCTACAAAAAAAGATACTCTCATGGTTCTACTTGTGGCGTTGTTGAAGATTCTCTTTCTTTTGGAGTCAATCATGGTTGACCTAAGGAAATTGTTGAGTGCATAATCTTTATTCTTTCTATCCATGCCTGATAGGGAGTACATTTTACTGGTGATTGGAGTGCATGCATATACAAGATATGCATGTAGATGAATATTTGCCAGTTCTTTGCAGTATTAGATCAACACCTTAATATTCTGAGAGATTATTCAGAGTTTTACATATGCAGATATGCAAGGAATGAATCAATTATGGCTCACTTCGGTTTGCAAGTGATAAAATTTAATTGATTCTGTTAAACGACATGAAATAAAGGTTTAGTAATCTGATTGATATGATGAGACAACTATTACAACTACCAGTCTTCTTTCGTCTTTGCAATATATATAATTGGAACTGGTGAACATTTTCTTTTATTTTAAGTTATTTGAATTATACTTGTCACACGCCGAGAAGGACTTTTTCTTGATAGAAATGGTTAACTCTCAAGCCATGTGGTAATTTTCAACTAATAAAAATCCCTATATTTTTTTAAAAAAAGATCAGTCTCTCTTGTGTTTTGAATATATAATCCTGTTTACAACTCCAATATTTATGTATACTTATCACATATTGATATATATCAAATTTAAAATATTTGGCCACATTTACATTACATTACCATTACATATACAATTACATAATAAACACAGACAAAAATATACAACATAAGATGCACAAGATGACACCAACAAGTGATTTTATTTTTTTAAAAAATTTCTTCACATTTCAAAACCAAACTCTAATCTTGTATTGCAATCTCCCTGCAAAACTAAAAGCAGGTGAAAAGTAAGTAAAATAGTACTTTTTAGGTAAATACGATGAATAAAGAGCACAACTATAACAAAATATAAACTATCAATCAAGGTTTAAAATTCTGGGTTTCGGTCCTGGACCGGAACGATACAGTTTCGGTACCGTATCGTATTGTACCGATATAGTTTCGGTATTTTTTAAATATAAAATATATCAATTAAAAAATAAAATATTTAGCATAAATATTTAAAAAATAAACAATATAAAATATAATCTTTAAAAAAAAGAAAAGATATGAAAATAGATAATAAATAAATAAAAATTTTATGAGGATTTAATAAAGTTTATTTAGATTATCTCCATCATAACTAGAAGATGATTAAAATAATTAACCTAAGTTTAATTAAAAAAAAAAAATCTGAAATCCGATATTACTCGCGAGCTCACGCTACTTCGGCGTTGCCGCGGGGTTGCGCGACTCCTCAGCCATGGCCGCGGGGATCGCGTGACTCCTCCAGCGCGACCACTGTGGTCATGCGACCCCCCTGTAGCGGCTATAGGGTCACACAACACCTCTGTGGCGGCAACAAAAGGGTTATGCGATCCCATGCTGCTGTTGCAGGGTCGAGCGACCCCTCCATGCAACACGTCGCAGCTGTCGTGGGTCTGGTGCCGGGGTCGTGCCGGTGTCAGTCGTCGAGCGGAACGAGATGTTTCGTCCGTTTCGACCGTCTTGGCACGACACTTTAAACCATACTATCAATACGCAAGGTTGTACACATAAGAAAACAACTTATACACAAAACTAGAGTGCAATAAATCTATAAACTATATCTGTTAGTGTTCTTTTACGCTATGCCATCAAATAAAGTAAATTAGCCGTAATCGACCATAACTTGGATTTCCCTCACACTGACTCTTAAGTAGCACCCTGTGCTTGTCTTGCAGGGGTATAGGTCTATTGATTGACTTGATGGTGTTGCACTCAATGACACTCGTAACAGAGTATATAAATCAATGCATGTGTGACAATAAGAATAATGTATCCGTAGCAACAATAGGTTGAGGCCTTCAAAATCTTGACATGACATTCCATATTATTTATCATACTCATATACCATGATGATGAAACCGTGCATCTATTTCATTGATTACTAGGAGAAATAAAAGTTCCAACTTCTACATGTAATCAAAAAATGAACAGGGTGATGTTGATTTAAACAAGCATGAATCTTATGATTCCTTTGTGTTATACTAAAACAACTTGAATACATCTGAGTGTCATGTGTGTGACCAATTTGATTGCCAATATTCGTATAGAAAAAGTTAACAAATATATCTAACCATATAGAATAGCATTAAGATTAATGGCAATTAATGTCATAGAGAAAACAAATTGAATCCTATAATTTATTTCTCTAGAAAGTTACTACCAATTTAATAACAAGAAGCAAGATTAGTATGATACAACAAAAATGAAAATCCAAAAAATTTATGACAAGATTAACATGTTTATAAGAGAAAGCTATGTTACCATATGAGTTCATCATATCAGAAGGGAGAGAGGCCATGAATCTCAACTTAAAGGGGAGTCTACTTGATTTTGTTGTTGTAGGGAATAACTTCTCTTGTTGGCCATCGCCACCTATGATTTTTTCCATAGATTGTTATCAATGCGTTACTACTTAATGTAGTACTGAATATTAAAACACCCACGAAAAGTGTCACAAATTTCTATTTATTAAACTAACATATAATAATAAATATAAAAGTAAAACAAAAATTAGATTATAAATTTCAAATAAATATTTTTTTACATACTATTAATTTTTTATAAGTATGAAAAATTCAATTTGACCAAGTTGTTTGACTTTTTTTTTTTGAATAAAATGGACATCCTGCATTAAATTGCACTTACAATTATTTTTTAAACTAAATCATTTGAGTTTGTTAGATAGATGAAGCATCTTAAAGTTTTGATTGAATAGTTCATTATTTTATCATTATGATTTAATAGTTGAACTTAAAAAAATAATATCTAATGTTAATTCAATTCAAAGTAAATTGAATCAGTTTTTAATTTTATCTTAGTGTAAACTTAACACATATATGCTAATGTTAATTGGTTTCGCTCCATAGAATTATTACCATTAATTTACATAATGGTATAACGACATTATGAGTTTTAAAGCTAATTTTTTATTGGAAAGAACAATGGTTGTGATAGTTAATTTTAATAGTTTGATAATTTCATATTGCATGGTCATTTTAGAAAAAAAACTTAATTATAAAGTTGAGGTAAATTTTTATACATAGTTTTTATTGATCGATATCTTAACACCTGCATGTTAAGCTTATGAGGAAAATTGTTTTTTATAATAAAAAATAGGCAAGTCAATCAAGGATTAAAGTGTTAAGCCGTGCCAGTGGCATAAATGGAGTTTTACCATTCTTCTTGTTAATCAACACACAAGACAACTTGTTGCACAATGGAGACAACTTTGACACTAGAGCAGTGATGCATGTTGAAAATTGAAAGGGAGACTGAAGGAGAGAAGAGAGACCGAAGGAGAGAAGAGAGGAGTACCTTGGAGAGAAGAAAGTGCAAGGGTGTGGCGATGGACGTTGTGACCGAGCGATGATTGAGAGGAATCAAGGAGAAGAGAGGAGTGTGTGGTGAGAGAAGGAAGAAGAATCAAGCTGGGTTTGAACTCGATTTTAATCATCATGTCTACTTGATGGACTTCACTTAATCCTAAATCTACTTCCACTCGACTCCAATATTGTAAATTGGAAAGTTATACAATTAACATAATAAAAATATTATATTTGTTTTGTAGGAAAAAAAATGACAAAATGGATCCTTTGCTTTGATGTTTTAAACTCTATTTTTTTGTTTCTTAATAATGTTTTTGAAGAATTGAAGCTACTGATTGATTCATAGTCTCTATGCTTCCTCTAATTAACTCTTACAAAGCAAGATGAAAATAGTAATATCAAGATATTACAATATCCTATGGATTTCTACACCTAAGATATCCTCCAAATTCTCTCTCTTTCTATAGTAAACTACTAATGAAACTTACGCTATAATATAATTTGAAATTGAAATTTGTTTGAATAATTTCTCTAAGTTATAAGTTTAAGTTAATAGAAGAAGTTTATTTGCTTAATCTTTCGACTTAGCTTAATTAGTCATCTATTTTTTTAAAAAAAATTAAAATGTAAAAAATTTAAATAGGCTAAAATTTAGTATCTAACATTGAAAAGTTTTTTTTTTTAATTTCGTGTTATCACTTTTATGACGTTGGAAGATCATGTGAGTATTTGACAAAAAAAAATTAGGGTTTGGTTAGATTGTGCCGAGCTTATTCTTTGTTATTTTTCTCTCAACTTTGGTTGGAGTGTTAAGGAAAGACATCGTAACTTGTTTGAGGGAAGCAAAAAGTTGGAGGGATCACAAATTATATGTTCATGTCATTCCTGTTTGCAATTTCTGGTGTGTAGCAAGTAACTTTACGTTGTGTGGTGAGTTCAAAAAGTCCTATTTGTCAAGGCATGAAGATGAAGATGAAGATGTTCACTCTGGCATCAAGTATAGGTAAATTATAATTTATTTTTAGAATTTTTAATAACATTAATAATTAAAATGACAATTAAATTGTTAATAATAAGATAAGTAATTTAATCAAATTAAATAAAATTTTGAAATAATACTCATTAAATTAAATTAGATTTCAACTTTATTAATTTATTTACAATTAAGTGACTTTAAATCAAAATTTAAATCTAATAAAATTATTTATAAGTAATAAAATTGAGATTGATTTAATCTTAATTCAAATAATTCAAATTTATTTAAATCAGATTTTAAAATTGATTTAGTTTAAATTGATTAAATCAAATTTTAGATTTGAGTTACATTAAATTGGATTTTAAATAATTAAATTAGTTTAGTTAATCAAAATTTAGATCATATATTAATATGATTAAATTAAATTGAATTTTTAAATTAATCTAACTACAATTATGCTAATTTATACATATTTTTAATCACTGAGTTAATTGAATTTTTGTTTTTTATATATTATTTTAGTTTATTGATTTTTCTACCAATTGCAACCCAAAGCCCACTGATTTGTTGTTGTTGATATCTAAATTTTTTAAAATTTTTGACAATACTTCAATGAAGAAATTTGAGACTAGGTAAAGAAGGTATAAGAATGTGGAGATGTGGGGTACTACTCTTGTAGAAGATTACCATGCCTTATCCTTGACTAATAAGAAGGATAGTTATTGTGTGGTCATTGGATTAGGTCTCATATTGGTTCGGTTAATGATGGTTGTTAGATTATTCCCTTAGCAGCTCATGCAAGAGAGGAGGGGCTGTAAGATGAGTGGGTGGATGTAGGGAGATTAACGAGGGGAATTAGATTGGGGAGGCAACGAAATCTCTATGGTTGTGTCTTATAGGGCCAATGTTGCATGGGATTGGACACGAGATTGGAGAGGAAAGAAAATAGAATAAGGGGAAATGACTTGGTCAATGGGATTGGTTGAATAGGAGGAAGGCTGTTAGGGCTTAGCTTTTAGTGGTTAAGTTTTCTTATAAACAGTGGCAGCAACAAATAGGAGGACTAAGTTGTCAGGTATAATTGCAGCTACATGATGTAAGGGAGGGGATCACTACGACTCTTTCTCCTTGTTGCTCGGTTTCTAACTATTGAGTTCTCATCTCTTGTTCTATGGCCACAGGAAGAGAAGGGGTTGGGTAACTAGCTGTTTGATTTTCTTTGTTCATATGTTCTAGACTAAATTTATTGGATTAAGGCCATTAATCCAATAATCCTGTGGTTAATCTAATAAGGTCCAATTTTCTCTATCTATGAATTTACTCCAATGTGATAGATTTAATTCACTAAATAACTTGTGTTTTTAATCAATTGGCACCTTCAACTAACATTATACTTAAATAGCCTCATGAATAATTTGACTTTATGTACTAACTTTAATGAAATTTTATTTATTAGAGTATTGAGGTAAACGTCTAAATTTTTTAATTATAGTAATATTACCAACCAAACCATCAAGATGAACAATCATCTTGAAAATAAATTCTATATGAGCAATGCGATATTATTATCATGCTACAATGCCGACACATGGTGTCAATGATGAATTAGGGTTGGAGGAAGGAGATGAAAACGAGAGAGAAAATAAAAGAAGATTTGGCTACATATGTAGAGGAGCTATTTGGTGGCTTCCTCAATCGACAGAAGCTGATTGAGATTTCATCCATTTTGAATTTGCAAGTTAAAGGAAACACTCGTGACCTCATGTATTCCTCATG
This sequence comes from Zingiber zerumbet, assembly GCA_037833815.1. Classification (NCBI taxonomy): domain Eukaryota; kingdom Viridiplantae; phylum Streptophyta; class Magnoliopsida; order Zingiberales; family Zingiberaceae; genus Zingiber; species Zingiber zerumbet. The sequence goes on from JBBMJZ010403618.1 coordinate 8,028, forward strand.
GAGCAATTTGTGAGCTGAGGAAAAGCCTCACATAGTTGTATTGCAAATTGTGCATTCGTTGCCGAGCAGTTTTGAGTTGTTGCGATCTTTGTGGAGTTATAGTGAGTCATTCACCAGTAGAAGATGTTTGCAAGATGTGCAGAACCATTCCAAGTTGTTGCAAAGAAGCTATACTCCAACTCATCTCACTTAAAAAAATTTATGAGTTATAGTTAAAACTAGATAATCCCATATGGTTGTTTGACCTTCGTGAGTATTTTTTCACAGGACTAATTTATTAAAATAGTATAGACAGCCCATGTCCTCAAGTCCAGTTGTAAGAATATGTTTACTAAGAAAAATCTGGTCTAGTTGAAAGATGATCAGCTCATGCTTTAACCTCCATTCAGTTAAATAACTAAATCATGGTTCAGTTTCAGCAACTGTGAAGATGCATACTTTTGTTATGACTGCAATACCTGATCCCATCATTATGTTTCTCCTTTACAATTTGGTATATCGGGTCCTAGAAATGTCAATAGTCTATTTTCTTATAGTTTAACTTTTATATATTAATTGACTGGATATCACGTTCTCAAGCTGTGTGCATTAAGCCACTGTTTCTTAGCTTTTCAACATTTTTTTGTTGGATTATCCTTGTCTTTATTGCCTTTCAACTCAAATTGTCTAATTCTACTGTTGGATTTTTCTTTATGTAGTTGAGGAATCATTTTTGGATAGGTTTTTCAAAACGACAGCCAACTTAAATCCATTTGAGGTTGGAATAAATCTTTGATATTTTCTACTGAATTTTCCAAATATATTCTTTGTTGTGCAACCTTTGTAGTCTGCTTCTGCTTGTCAGCGTGCTTCTGTTCTTGAAAAGGACAAAGAAATGGAGGAAGCACATTCAATTGCTGCTACTGCCGGGGACACTGAGGTTAGTTCACTTACAATATTTATGTTGGGTTCTAATGCTACCCAGACACTGTAATAGACTCCTAATGCTAGTTTTTGTAAATGTCTAGTTAGACTGAATCATAAATATATAATAAGGCTGAAGGATTTTATACCTCAGTTATACAGTACAAACAGATTGAGTCGTTTATGACTTGTAATGTTTTTACCATCAGGGAAGACTCTTGATAGTTGTGTTTCATAACCTTTGATGTCACGGATCTTTAGTTGGAAACTTGGTACAATCATAATTTTCCACTCAGATCTTTGTAGTAATAGTACATAATCATTATTTTAAGTTGGCTTATATCTATATTCAAATATGGAGATCAATTCTGACAGTTTGTCTATGCAATGAATACAATTGTAGGTAATTACTTGGAATTTGTATTAAATCTGGAAAATTGATCACTTAAATTGCCCAGCATTCCACTTTTATGATATAAGGTTTATTCTTTGTGAAACTATTTTTGTACAATCATAAAAAAAACTGTAACTTGGTGTAGTGAAGAGATTGTATAATCCTAGGTTCTATAATTCTACTGTGTCCAACTCAGTGTGCAACATGGATTTGTATTTATACGTATTTTTTATGAGAATAGACAATGGTGACCACTAACTGAAATGATTTTAATAGGAGACGATCTAAATGAGCATGTTAGATTAAAACATGAGGAGTATGATAGGGTACATGGAGTTATGAGTTTGGAATAAAAAATGAAAAAGAGAAAATTATATTGGATTTTATGATAGCATATGATTTTATAGTAGCAAATATATTTTTCAAGAAAAGAGAAGAATATTTAATCACGTTCAAAAGTGGGAATAATAATTTATAAATGAACTTTCTTATGGTTAGGAAAAATAATAGAAAGATTTATAAAGATTGTAAGGTCATTTCTGGAGATAACTACCCAACATAAGTTGAGTAGTATTGGATATGCGCCTCAAGTATAATATCAATGGACGACAAATGTGCACCACTCCTAAAATTAAATGGTGGAAGTTAAATGATGGTAAACAAAACATATTTAAGGAGAGGATAGGAGAGCAAGTATTAGGAGAAATATATAGTGACTTAAATACGATATGAGATAAGATGGCATTAAAGTTGAAAATGTAGCCAAGAGTGTACTTGATGATTTAATGGGACTTGCATCACTATATAAAGAATCTTGGTGGTGGAATGAGAAAATACAGGAGAAAGTGCAAGAAAAATAAACAACTTATAAGGGATTATACACTTGTAAGAACGAGAAAAACTAAAAAAAGTATACAATAGCCAAGAAAGAGACCAAGAAAATGAAACCTATGAATGCTTATATTAAAAATCGGATACAAAAGAAGGGGAAAGAGATATTTAAATATAACTAAAATGAGAGAGAGGAAGACAAGAGATCTTATCCAAATAAGATGCATTAAAGATTAATACAATAGGATACTATTAAATGATGATGAAATAAAAGAGCAATGAAAGAGATATTTTCATCAATTTTTTAATGAAGGTTTAGGTGTAATTTAAGTAGGTCAAATGAGTATAGAAAATTTAAATTTTTATTGTAGAATTCAAACTTCAGAAGTAGAACAAGCTTTAAATGGGATGAAAAATGGAAAGGTAGTTGGACTAGATAATATTCTGATAGAGGTATAAAAGTACCTAGGAAAACAAGGTATTGAATGACTTACAAAGTTATTCAACTTGATATTGAAAATCAAAAAATCTTGATAGGGTAAGTTCTCTAGTTCCCTTATATAAGAATAAATGAGACGTACAAAAGTGTACAAACTATAGGAGTACTAAACTAATGAATCATACTATGAAACTTTTGGAAAGAGTAATAGAAAAAATACTATGGAAGGAGACCAACTGAAAATCAATCTGGATTTATGCCTGGAAGGTCGACAATAGAAGTTATTCATCTTCTCGACAATTAATTGAAAAGTATTGGAGTAGAAGCAAGACTTACATATAATATTCGTCGGCTTATGATAGAGTCTCAAAAGGGAATTATATAGATAATTTTAGAAAAGAGAGGTGTTAACATAGCATATATTAAACTAATTAAGGATATGTATAAGGATGCAATGAGATTAGTGAAAACTTAAGGCGGATTAAATGAAGTGTTTCCCATGAGAATGAGGTTATATCAAGGATAACTCACTAGTACCATGTGTTTATTATTTGTAGATGATATTGTTTTGGTAGATGAGACACGTGAATGAGTAAATGCTAAACTCAAATTTTGGTGGCAAATGCTAGAAGTGAAAGATTTTAGACTTAGTAGAGTAAAGATAGAATATATGAAATGTAAGTTTAGTAATGTTAGACATAATATGATAATTGTTAAGATAAGAGATGACGAATTACTTTTAAGTATCTAGGATCATTTTTGCAAAAGGATGGAGGGATTGAGAGATGTCTTACATAGAATATAGCCAGAATGATTGAAATGGAGGAGAGCTTGATCGTAAAGTATTTTTAAGACTAAAATAAATTTTTTACAAAATGGTGGTTAGATTTGCTATGTTATATAGAACTGAATATTGTGTTATGACTTGAGCACATTAAGCAGAAGATGAAAGTTATAGAGATGAGGATATTAAAGTAGACGTGTGGACATATAATGATGGACAAGATAAGAAATGAAAAAATTAGAGAGAAAGTCAGGTTACACTATTATGGGAAAACTTCAGGAGACACGTTTAAGATAGTATGAACATATATGTAGACGACTCTAGATGCTCCAGTTATGCGATGTGAAACTTTAATAAATGTGCACATCAAACGAGGCAGGGAAGATAAAAAAAAAACTTGGTTAGCAATAATAAAAAAAGATAAAATTTATTTAAATATAAATAATGATATCGTAGGGGATAAAGCTCAATGGCGTAAAAGGATTCATATAGCCGACCAGCTTGGTTGTTGTTGTTGTTGTTGGTTATCCTACATAGTGCATGTAGCTACAATATGAAATATAATTTGTTTGCTCCTACAGTGTATCTAAAATATGAAATGTGCATATGCATTTCTATTATATTATGTAGTAAATGCACCCTGTAATGCAAATTTGGAGGATCTTGAATAAGCAGCTAGTATTTGTATTTAAATTGTCTCCTTTCTGATTTACAGCCAGTTAATACTGGCTTTTCCTTCTATGTAGTTCTAAAATGTATTTACAATTGTTTAACCAGGCTGCTTCAGAGGTAGACGAACACTATATTTGCTTCACATGCATTGACGGTAGGGGCAATGAAATTCTTACTTTTTCTTGATAGATAGCTGTTGTCTTTTGATATGACTGTATATGCTAGTTTATTGGATTAATATCACTCAGGATCATTAAATTATACTCGAAAGGGCAAGCTGTTTTTATCAAATTTAATCTTCTACCAGTGCTCACTGGTTAGTTAGACAGTTTAACCCTAGATTGTTAAACCCATGTCCATACAAATAGTAATCTCATGGTGCTAACAGTTGTCCTTCCACCAGTTGTCTGCCTATGCATAGATATGTTAGCCACTTGAAGTAGCTAGAAGAGTGAAAGGAAGATAAAGAAGAGCAGGTGGAAGGGGAAAAATGTGAAAAGGCTGAAAAGAGACAGGAGATAATGGTAGTAGTGGTACATGCTGAGTAGGCAAAGATAAGATTACATTATTGAGATGGGAAGAGGCTAATGCAGGAGGGGCTGGAGGGTACATATGAACTGTGTTCTCAGACAAGTTCAACACTAGGCATCCTAAGAGCTCGTTTAACATGGTTCAACACCAAAAAACTAACATAAACAAGCTTGAACATTTTTTTTAGCTTGACAAAATAAATGAAGAAAATTAATAGTACTGATCATGGCTTGCTAATGTTCATGTGCAAAGCTCATGAAACTTGTCATGTGTACTGTTTGTTTATATGTTTTATGAATTTAAGGTTCTATTGTTTATGATTTGTTATACTGAGTAAATTATATAAGTTTCATGTATTGAGCCATTATATCAAGGTTTAACTAACACATGAAATTATGTCTATAGTTGAACTTAATACAAAGTTGGTAAGCTTTTAAATAAATAAGTTCGAGTATTATATATTCATCTTGGCTTGAGCTTTTTTATTTATCCACTATACA
>JBBMJZ010403628.1:0-13081 GCA_037833815.1 Zingiber zerumbet
ATGAAATAAGTTGCATGATTTCTTTTTTAATCAGGTATCCCGATTTTACCATCTGATTAATTTTAAGATAGACAGTATTTCACTCACTACTTAAATTGAGGAAGCGCAATGACTCACGTGTACAATTGAACTTTAGTTTTTAGGGAAATGTGCGGCTTTTACTGAATCCAGTAGGTAATTTTTTAAAATCACTAAAAGTACGTAGGTAAGTTGGAAAATGATAAAATTATCTGCGTTATACTAATTTTCTCCCTGTTAGTATTCCCAGTTGAATCGATATTTTTTTTTATCAGTAGGGTTGTTTTTTTCATCAGCCGATTTCAATGATCAACTAATTTTGGGACCTAAAAATCTTAGAATTATATGAAATTAATTACTATGTATTCATTTAGTTCTCCTAATTATATTTATTCTTAAACATCAATTTGATTCGATATATTGAGATGAATGATTTTTTAACATAAAATTAGGTTTAAAAAATTAATTCATGTTCAAAAAAATCATTGCTGTTAATATATTAATTTAAATTTATGTTTGAGGGTATGAATAATCGTGATAACTAAACGAACATATAGAAACTGATTTCATGTCAATTAGAGATCATTTGTCTATCAAAGGATTTTTACTAAAATAGATTTTTTAAAAATTAATTTCGAAATCCATCGTGAACCGTAATATTTACAAATAATAATTCATGTTCAAACGAACATTGCGCTCAATACATTGTGTCAAATTAATGTTTAAGGATATTTATATAATCAGGAGAACTAAAGAAACACATACAAACATAGTTTCATATTATTTCGAGGTCTCTAGGTCCATCAGCCGGTTTCGAACAATTTTGGCCGAAAATGGCTGATGGACCTAGAGACCTTAAAATGACATAAAATTAATTCCTATGTGTTCGTCTAGTTATACTAATTGTAAAAATTCTCTTAAACATTAATTTGACCCAATATATTGATAGCAATAAGTTTTTGAAGCTTAAAATGTGTTCTAAAAACTAACTCGTGTTTAAAAAATTATTGCTCTCAATATATCGAGTCAAATTGATATTTAAGGGCATAGATATAATCAAGAGAACTAGACGAATACATAAAATTAATTTTATGTCATTCCGAGATCTCTAGGTCCATTAATCCGTCTATTAGTCAGTTTTGGCCGAAATCGACTGATGGATGGATTTTTTAAAAATCGATTCAACTGTAAAAAAAAATTAGTCGAATCGATTTCCGATGGATTTTTCAAACAATTTGGAAATCGATTCAACTGAATATTTCAGTCGAATCAATTTTCGGAAAATCCATCCATTAGTTAATTCCAAACAAAACTGGTTAATAAATGGACTGATGGACCTAGAGACCTCAGAATGACATAAAATCAATTCATATGCATTTGTTTAATTCTCCTGATTGTAAAAATGCCCTCAAATGTCAATTTGACTAGATATATTTAGAGTAATGATTTTTTGATCACGAATATATTTGAAAAACTAATTCGTGTTTAAAAAATCACTGCTCTCAATATATTAGGTCAAATTGATGTTTTAGAGTATGAATATAATCATAAGAGCTAGAAAACTAATAAGACATGGTTTCACTTAATTCCCTTTATGTTTATCAATTGATTTTAGGTTCATTCGGTCCAAATCGGTTGATGGACCTAGAGAACTCGAAAAACTAATTCATGTTCAAAAAATCATTGCTTTAAATATATTGAATCAAATTGATATTTGAGAGTAGAGATATAATCAAGAAAACTAGACGAATACATGAATTAGTTTTTCAAGTTCTCTAGGTCCATCAACCGATTTTGACCGAATGAACCTAAAATCAATTGATGGACATAGAGAGCTTGGAATGCAGTCAAACCATGTTCATGAGTTTTTATAGTTCTTATGATTATATTTATGCTCTCAAATATTAATTTGACATAATATATTGAGAGCGGTGATTTTTTAAATACGAATTAGTTTTTTAAATATATTCGTGATAAAAAAATCATTGCTCTAAATATATCAGGGCAAATTGACATTTGAGGAAATTTTTACAATCAGGAGAACTAGACAAACTCATAGGAATTTATTTAATGTCATTCTGAGGTCTATAAGTTTATCAGCCGATTTTGTCTTAAATTATCTAATGGATGAATTTTTCAAAAATCGATTCGACTGGAAAATATTTAGTGGAATTGATTTCCAAACCATTTGAAAAATCTATCAGAAATTGGTTCGACTATTTTTTTTCAGTAGAATCGATTTTTGAAAAATCCATTAGTCGATTTATATCAAAATCGACTAATGGACGAGTTGATAGACCTAGAGACCTCAGAATGACATGAAATCAATCTTATGTGTTCATTTAGTTTTATTGATTATATCCATGCTCTTAAATATCAATTTGACCCAATATATTGAGAACAATGATTTTTTGAACATGAATTAATTTTTCGAACATATTTTTAGGTTCAAAAAATTATTGCTATTAATATATCAGGTCAAATTGATGTTTGAGGATATTTTTACAATTATGAGAACTAGATAAATACATAGAAGTTAATTTCATGTCATTCCGAAGTTTCTAGGTCCATCAACCGTTTTCGGTCAAAATTATCTAAAATCGGCTGATGGACCAAGAGACCTTAGAATAAAATGAAACTAAATATAACGATATCTGATTGATATGAAATTAGTTTCTATATATTTGTCTAATTCTCATGATTATATCCATACCCTAAAACATCAATTTGACTCAATATATTATGAGCAATGATTTTTTGAACATGCATAAATTAGCTTTTTAAACTTATTTTTATATTTAAAAAATCATTGCTCTCAATATATTGGGTAAAATTGATATTTGAAGACATGAATATAATCAGGAGAACTAGATGAATATATAGAAATTAGTTTCATATAATGCTGAGATCTCGAGGTCTTGAAATTGGTTGATCAATTGATTTTGATTGAAATTAGTTGATTAACTAATTTTGATCGAAATCAGTTGAATAATCGATTTGGATCGAGATTAGCTGATAAAAAAAACTGATTCCAGTTATAAAAATTATCGAATAGGGATAAAATTAGTACAGCATACGTGATTTTGTCATTTTCTAACTCACCTACGTACTATAGTAATTTTATAAAGTTACCTTCCGAGTTAAATACAAAGCCGCGAACTGTGTCTTGTCTTTTACCACCACCCCTGGCTTATTTCGAAGTCGAGCGAATTTGAGTTTAATAGTATTTAATTCGTGGCCATCCTTTTTATTCCATATATCGAATGACAATAAAAAGAGAAAAAAAAATGGTAAAGCAACAAGAGTCCGAAAATTTTTGAATTTGATAATTTAAAACTTAAGTCACTTTTTCAAAAAATAAATTATAAATAATACATTAATAATAATAATAATACTTAGTAATCTAATGGCGATGAGTCCGTGGTTCCCAGTGCCACGTCACTCGTGAATCATTTCAGGAGTGATGGAGTAGGGTTTTAATAATTTTGTTATCCGTGGCCTAATAAAAGGGCCTTGCTTTCCTTGTACTGCAACACCACCTCCTCCGCCTTCACCTCCGCCATTAGCTTATGTCACTCCCCATGACCAAGCACCTCGCCGGCTTTCGCTGCGCTTCTTCCTCCCTTCCCATCACCGCCGCGAACTCGCTTCCGTTACCTCCTCCTTTTCCTCTCCTTCTTTCTTTTCTTCCTTTGATGCCTTTCCTTTCCAATTTCTTCTCATTCACTCTTCATTTTCCGCCTCTTTTTTCACTGCGTCTGCCCGCATTCTTTCTCCCCTGCAACTGGTAGCGAGCTCAAGAGCGCAACCGGTAGGTAGAGGCTTTTGCTTACTGCTTTTGGAGGAACACAGCAGCGGAGGAGCACGTCCTCGCCGAAGAGTACAGTGAGATTTCGTAGAATGGCTACTACCATTCCGGCGGTCTCCGCCCTTGACGCCGCACGGAATGTAAGCGCATCCCGTGTTCGACCGCAGAAAAAGGTCCAGAACCCTTCGCCTTCCCCTCGCCGCCGAGATCCTTCAATCTCTTCCCGAGCGCCGCTGTCTTCCTGCGAGAAGGACAATGCTGCCGCCCCCAAGCCTCCCCGCGGCAAGGAGATCAACTCCCGCTACTTGGCAACCTCCTTTCCGTCCTCTTTCTCCGCTCTCGCTTCTAAAGGTGGTTCCCTGTCGTCCGCTCCCACGCGTTCCTCCTCGAAAGGTACCTCTTTTACTTCTTCCTCTTGTTCCACGTCGATCGCTTCCTCTTCGTCTTCTTCTTCTTCTACCGCTACTTCTTCTCACCGGCGCTTCCGTTCGCCTATCCCTGCTTCCCGACCCTCTTCACCAATGGCATTGCCCCCTACTTCCTTGCCTACCCGATCCAAATCCGTGGACCGGACTCGCCCCATTGAGACCTCTGCGCGGCGTCCCGCTCGAGAATCCACTGAGCTTTCCTCCGCCGCGGCGAAAGCCCTCCGTACTACCACTCGGAGTCTATCTGTTTCCTTCCAAGGCGAGTCTTTCTCCTACCAGACCAGCATGGCCAGACCGGCATCCCCTTCTCCCATCAGAAAGCCCACTCCAGAACGGCGGACGTCTATCGTTCCCTCTTCGACTCCAACGAGGAACGGTTCTAAATCAGAAAGCTATAGAGCCTTAGAAAACCACCACCGCTGGCCCGCTGCAAGGACTCAACAATCCAGTTCGTTGACAAGGAGCTTGGATTGCTCTGCCCCCGAGAATGTCTCAGTCTTGGCAGCTATGAGATCATTGAGACAATCCACGGTGCTCCAAGAGGGTGCAAGGAGGGCCTCCTTCGACGGCGGTGAATTTTCTCTGACATTTGACACCGATAGCTTGTCTTCTGGTGGCAATCCCGAGCTGCTCGAGTTCAATACTCTACCACCAAGAGGGCCAGTGACACCGCGTGGGAGAGATGTGCCTGCAAGGTTTTTACTAGAGAGAGGCAAACCGAAGCCATCACCTGGAGGGAAGTGCACAGCCTCTTCGAAGCCTGTTCCAGCAAAGAAGTCCTTCATCAATGGCTTGCTATCATCTCCTTTGATATCTTCTTCTCCTCGACATTGCCCTTCTAGGCCTTCTTCTCCTGGTAAGCTGTCAATTATATCACCAAGAGGCACACCTGGTGTTCAACGAGTTCCTATTAACCCAATAACAAGCTCCTCCGACACTGTTCCATTGTCTTCCAATGGGTCATCAATGCTTGGCATGGTTGCTGATATCAAGAGGGGGAAATATGGTGAAAGGCAGTTGGAGGATGCACATCGGTTGAGGTTACTTAATAACAGACAATTGCAGTGGCGGTGGGTTAATGCACAACTGAAGGACACCTTTCTTGTGCAAAAATTGACTGCTGAGGTATTCTTTCCAGTTTTGAATTTGGATCTCATATTGAATTATCGTGTGTTGAATTTGATATGATTTCTTATAGGATTATTTGCTATGTTTTGCATCTTACAATTGGCTTTCCCCTCATTGTTTTTGTGGCTCTATGTTAGTTGACTTGGAGTAAAGTAGGAAAGAAAAGAGAGTAAAAGAAGCAAAATCATTAATTTCTTTTGTTTACTTGCAAGTAAATAGACAGGATGATTATATTTAATTCCAGGTAATTCCTAAATAAGAATCATTGAATTGATCATAAGAGAATACAATTCAATTGTCCTTTCACTTAAACTATTTTGTTTCCTTCTACTCCCTTTCCTTCAAGTAAACACCTTTAACATTTCATTACATTTAGGTCTTGTGTTCGTTAAGTCTTAACATTTTGGTTTAATATTGTAGTTCACTAAAGAACATCAGATAGATTGTCATTATAGCTATTCATAGAATTGGCCTCTCCCTCACAATCCAACGTGAATCATTGATATTTTGCATGTCTAAATATCTTTAAACCACTCATCAGTTAGAAATAAGATTCAGACATGCCTTCTCATGAAAATGAAATTGCTAAAGAGGTTATGTGCTAATTAACATAGCAAATAATAATTATGACTACATTAATTGGTACTGGCTTTTCATCAGCAATTTCTGCTTAATGAACTAATTGATACCTAGCACTTTTACCAGTATTTTTCTTTCAATTCTAGATTTCTTTTGTACTAAGCTTCACATTCTAATAATATTCAACATTTATTTTGGCAATGCAACTTTGTTTTTGAATATGAACATAATTTGCATTTAAAATATCTTTCTATATAAGTGTGAGTTTATCATTTGTCCTGATTGTACTTCATTTAGTAATGGACTTTCCAATTTCCTTTTAGGCTTTTCTTTTAGAATCAGATAAAAGTTTTGGCCAGAAGTGTTGAAGTAGATTATGGCTTTATGTATGCCTTTCCATAAAAAGATCACTAATTACATTCTTTTCTTGTATATGGATGATCTATAATTTGCTTTGCCTAAGGGAATGTAATGTTCATATTAGTTATGAAAAACAGAAGAAAGAGTTTGAGGTAGCCAGTCAGTTATTGCAACCATGCAGTCGATGGTTCTTAAATGTTAAAACAAGTGTATAGAGAAAATTGTAAAAGCACCAGCCATTTAATGTTCTACTTTATTTATGTAGTGTAAATTCTACGGCATGATAGAGCTTTTAATTCCTATTTGGTAAAATGGTTTAATATTGCCGGTTAAGGTCCGTTATGTATATGATGAACATTCATCAATTGTTATGAATTGCATATTCGCTCATTTTAGTTGTATTCCTTAACATATCTAATCTCTTCACTAGCAGATAACCATGCTTAGACTTCTTGTCTGCAGAAAATTAATGCCAAATTGATTTTTTTAATTAATTCATAACCATTATATTAAAGGATAGCCTTGGCACAACTGTAGAATTGCTACCATGTGATCTAGAGGTCACATATTCGAGTCTTGGAAACAACCTCTTGCAAAGCAAGGTAAGGTTGCGTACAATAGTCCCTTCTTTGGGACCACACATTGGTGGGAGCTTCGTACACTGGCTACCCTTAATTCATAACCATTATATTGAAATCTTGTGTGGCTGTGTCTATGACTCTATGTTACTCTCATTCTTTTTGCAGTTACATGTGATTCTAATGTTGATTTATCTGCTAGCGTGATTTATTTTTTTGGAATGTTTTATGATTCATATAAACTAAGATCCTTGTCTTTTGACCTTTCATCAGAAACACCTATATGGCGCATGGATAACTACCTCCGAAGTGCACAAGTCTTTAGCTGTTAATAAACTACAGCTACAGACTAAGAAACAATATCTGAAGCTCAATTCCATTCTCAAGGGACAAGTAAGATGTTTTCCTTATATAGTTTGATATTATATGTTGAATACTGGCAAATATTTTATTTGCTAGTTATATATTCAATGGTCAACCGTCATATACATTTCTTGTTTTGTTAATTCATCATATATTTCAGATAGACTATCTCCTTGAACAGAATTGAAGAATGAAGATATTTAAGAAACGATAATACAATTTGTTTACAGTAAGCTGAAACATGGTCGTTGGACAGTTGTGCTTTAGGGCTGCTTTCATGCAAAATCTGTAATCCTGTTACTTCTCAAAATCTTGCAATTTAATTAGAACCTCTCCAAAGGTAGTAAAATAATTTTTCAGCTTTACCTAATGTAGACAGAGAACATTTGGATAACAATACATTTACATCTGTTCCTTACAAGTATCCTTCAAATGCACTTAAACTATAATGGAGAAAATTCCCTGTTTTTGATCCATGAAGGTTTTTTCAACAGGACTCCCTTTACTGGAGCCTTCTCACATTCGACCAGATAATTGTCAAAATACATTTGAAGTGAATCCTCGTTAATTTAGGTTTCCCCACACCACATTGGATGTAATACATTTCCCCATTTAGGAGCAATAAAATTAAAGTGCTTCAAGCAGTGCTATTATACTGATTTGGATCCCTCCACAAGTAGTGCTGTTTTTTATTCTTTTTCCAAGTAGTAATTCCAATTTGATTGGCTGTAGAGACAAGCTTTGTATCCCACCATCTCTAAGATTTATGAATGGTTGGATAACAGTTCTGAGCAGATAGGAAGGATTAACACTGATTTGCCTGTTGATATGTCAGATCCCTCGAATTGTCAAAAAGCACACATGGTTGTTCCAATCCCTCAAGGCCAAGCAAGCGAACCAACCTTAGTCTAGACTGTTGATGCCTAGTTGATATGTCACTACTATAACAGTGGACTTTTCTGAATAAGTAATGATATGAGATCAATTCTAGATCTTAATCTTTGATTGTGTAGCATTTTCTTGCTAGGTATTTTCTTGCTCTAGGTTAATGCCATGAGCATAATATTGTTTCACGGATCTTGTACTAGTTAAGATTTGTCCCTGCTAGCTCCCCTAAATTAATTTTCTAATTATGTTGTATCCAATTTTAAAATAAGTCTGATAGCCATATGTTCTGATTTAACAACTAGTTCCTCTTTCTTCCTATGTAAAGTGATCGTTAATGTTGGATTTTATCTGTGGTTGTTATTATAGTTTTTACAGTGTTAGGATCAACATAAAAAACCTAATGAAGATGTTAGTCATGCTTATTCTTTAGTTTGATGCCCAACCTGCTTTTGCTGAAATGGTTCCAATTTCAAGTGTCTGATAAAACTCTTTTAGGATGTCTTGCAGCTATCTCTGTCAAAGACCAATCTACTAATTATATGCAGACTCTTTAGTTTGATGATGTGCCCCAATTTTAATGGTACCATAAACACCTAAGGATATCTTGCAGTTATCTCTGCCCACGATCAATCAACTATTTATAAATATTGAATTGCTTTAATTATATGTTGGGAGAGAAATAGTTAATGTAAAATGTTGGTCAATTGCTTTGAAACAATATTATGGCTATAATTTAATAAAATGATAACAAACTAATCTATGTGATTATGCAGATAATCTATCTAGAAGAATGGTCTCTTGTAGATAAAGAACATACAAGTGCTTTATCTGGTGCTATTGAAGCACTAAAAGCCAGTACTATCCGCCTTCCAGTTGTTAATGGAGCAAAGGTCTGCACCTCCCACCCATAAGGATTGGGCACCCTTTTTGCACCATGCAAACTTCACAATTAAGATTGTAGTTCTTCTATTTAACAGGCTGATTTTCAAGAAGTGAGAAATGCTGTTGGTTCATCAGTTGATGTGATGCAAGCAATGGGAACTTCAATCTGTGCTATATTGTCTAAGGTTTGCTGAGTTTGTTATTTCTTTTCTTTTCTGTTGGCTTGCTTCATTAGAGCATTTTTAGCTTTAACTATTGGTTGTGTCCAATCTGCCACTCTAGTTTACTCACAGTCAAGGCATTCCTTTTTCACACATGAACCAGGCAAATGCATGGCCAAATATATAGAATGAGATTTTTTTCCTACTTCATCAAGGTATAAGTTTACAGTACGGAAAAGACATGTTGACACAAGAAACAAAACATCCGTTGCTCGTAAAATTAACAGTTTGTCTTAAACTGTTAAGACAAACTGTTAAGCTAATGTATATATGGGGTATAAAATTACAATAGGGAAACATACAAGAAACAAAAGATTCTGTTTAAGGTAGAATTAACAGTTTATCTTAATCAAGGAAAAAATTCCAGAAGATATGTTGCTTTATCTCAGATAATGCCATAGGAAAGTCTCAGAATTGTTAAGTAGCTTCAGAAATCTTAATATGCTTGCCTTGTTATGTAGCATTCACACATTGCGCAAACTGCATGGCAAAGGAATTCATCGTCTCCATCAATCAATCGTCATAATGTTAAATTTGTACAATTTTACATCATAAAGTTTCTTTCGGAACATCAGTTCGATCCTGTGGCTCATGCGGGAGACTACCTGAGAGCCTGCAGTTTTAGCTTTTCTCAATAGTCCTTTAGAGGGTAAACCAATAACTCTTTGCTCCTTCACTCAACATTCTATAAATTTCATTTTATGCAGGTACTAGGAAGAAGTTCCATGGTCTCTGAACTAGCTGAACTCGCTGTCAAAGAACAAGCCATGATGGATCAATGCAGAGATCTTTTATCTGCAGTGGCAGTAATGCACGTGAGCATAAAATCCGTATGTTTGGTTTTTGATAAGCATCCCACTTACTCATACAAATAACAATTATTTCAAAGCAGGTGAAACAATGCAGCTTGTTAGGTCATATAGCACAGTTAAGAAGACCAAGCCTGATTCAACAATAGACAGAAATTGCAACTAACTACTAACAGAAGAACTCTGCAGAGGCTGACAGATCAGGAAGTTTGGTGAGACTGCCAATTGCTCTACCTACCATGAATTTGTTTTGTTCAACATTAGATTAGTTTGTTTTTACTTTGTTCTCCACTGCCTCTATGATCTCTCTCCCTCTGTTTAAGCTAGTGTATATATGTAAGAACTTTCTAAGTTTCCTGTAACTGTCGCTGTTGATATGTAGTAAAAAATTGGCCTGTGACACTGTCTGAAGATTCATAACCTCCTTAAAAGAGAAGGCAAACTGTGTGTGTAACTCTGAATTTCTAGGAAGATGGTGCATAGATCCACCGACCATTCAACCAATGAAACAAGTGTTAAGAAGTTCCCAGGAACGTTGGCTTTTATTATTTTTCATGCCATTTTCTCTATGGACAAGTAAGTCAAGCAAATCCACACTTTTCATTCAAATCTAAATGGGTTGCTCTGGAGACTTCGAAGAGTCAATCCAAAGCACAAATAAATAAATGCTCTTAAGGAAGAGTCGTAATTGTAATTAATTCTACTAATTGTAAATTGTGCAAGACTTGTCGAAGAGAAAGAAATGCTGGCGAAAAATTTTTCGACTCCGAAATCCTCAAACCAGACATGAAATGAATATTAAGCGATTCCATATCGTATCATATTTCCCAAAGAATGAAAATTGTCTGTACAGCAAACTGACACAACACGTAATTTCCCTCGAATTTAATTTAAAGCTGAGCGGAGTTGACTCCGGAAAACGGGATCAAAGTCTTGTTCTACGCCGGAATCAGGAATCTGGGCTTCTTCAATGCCATCGGACTCTGCACTTCTTCCTCCGCCGCGACCGCCGACGCAGCGGCCACGCACCGGCCGGCGACTTCCACGGCGAACTCCTGCGCCGGCGGCACGTTCAGATCGAAAGCCCTGTGGTTGGAGCTTGCGACCTCTGACGCGGCGGGGCCGCCGCCGAGGGTGCCGTCGTAGTGGCACCTCTTGTGACCCCCCAGCGCCTGCCCTGTCGGGAACGACTTCCCGCACACCGAGCACCGATGCATCTTCCCGGACGCCGAGGCAGACGACGACGCCGAGGCAGCCGACGACGCCGCGGAAGAGAGGGTCTCGTCTCCGGAGTTGAGTTTCCGGTGGCTGGCCTTATGCCCCCCCAACGCCTGGTGCGACCCGAAGACCTTCCCGCAGACGGAACACTTGAACTCCCCCTTCCCGGCCGCCGCCGCCGCCGGAGGCGGCGGAGACGCCGAGGAGGCATGAGGCGAGGAAGCTCCGCCCCCGCGGGCAAGCATCATGAGGCAGAAGGCCAAATACTCCTCCTCGGTAGGTGGGTGATCGAAGAAGGGATGACGGCGCTTGGAGCGCTTCCGCTTGGCCCACCCCTCCACGGGCGGCAGCTCATCGTCGCTCGTCTCCACGCCCCCTCGCGGCGGAACCAACGCGGCGCCGGCCTCGACCACAGCCATCTCAATTATCGCAAAACTACACGAATCGAGAAAGCCGAGAAGCAGAGGAAGAAGAGGACCAAACTCTGAGGCGATCGGTGGCTGCAGATCGACTTGCAGTGGTTGAAGGCGAGTTGGGGAGAGTGAAGAGGAGTGCGCTTAATATATAGCACGGAAAACACAAGAGCGAAGGTAAAACACGCTAAACAGCAGAGCAGAGCCCGAGCCCAACTGAGCCGTGCCAAATTTCCCATGACCTTCCATGGACAACGCCACCTCATGACGCAGCTCGAGCCAAAATCCGTGAAGGAGAAGCGGAGCAAGTGGCGGTTGGTCGAGGGAACTGAGAATTCAAAGAAAAGAAAGACGGCAGGGAGGAAGAGTCAACCGAAAGCTAAGCAGGGAGTGAAATCTTGCTGTGCAAAGTTGGGCGCGGCCAAGAAGAGTAGACAGCGCGGCAGAGTGCACTAGCGTCGTAGTGACGGATTGCGTGTGTGGTTTGGGTGCGCCATGGAATCGGTGGGAAGGTTGGTTGGTTAGTCGGGCAGCTGACGTGGGATGATGCGGGACGTGGTTTTTTTTTTTAAAAAAAACTATTTATTAGAAAATCAGCACTGTTTTATTAACTGTACAAAGTACAAATAATGTCATTAGAAAATTACTAATAAATTCCGAGACAAATAATCCACAGGCAACCGAACTTTTTCAATATCTCGTGGTCAGCCTTTTGATTAGCCGGTTGGCTCGCCCGGTCAGTTTGGGAAGCTTCGTTAAATTAAAAGTAGCACGTTGAGTGCGCATTTCTGCAGCTTCTTCTTGCAGTTGCATGCAGGGCTGGGCGAGATGGAAGAATCAGACCGGAAGCTTGGTAAGCTAGCTATCTAGCTAGCTGCTTATATGAACAACGAAGCGTGTTCCTCATCTTCTCCTCTATTAAATTAATCAATATATTTGCATAAGTTGGTGGGATTTCACTTGAGTACAATTGCCAGCGCCCAGCGGGGTCCAATTCGTAAAGTCATTTTTTTTTTCTGAATTAATGAAGTTATTCTTCCTTCAGTAAAGAGTATCTTTCTTATTCAGTATGCAGATCGCCCGTCTGTATATCAAGGGGTCCGATCGATCAAGGTACATTTTGTTGGAAATTAATTTTAGCTCTCGTATTTTTTGTTTTAGTGAATGAGAAATTAATATTTAATTAAGAGTTGGTCTGATATGATCAAATAAGGGGCGGATCCAGGATGATGTGGTGATGAAGGTGTTGTAGGTCCCTTTGGAGGCCGGCAAGAGAGGAGGGGTGAATTGCCCTACAAAATAAAATTCAAGCTTTCTCGGATTTCAACTAATTAACAGACACTTGTAATTAAAAGAAACAGAGACTAAATAAAAGCAATTAAAATAGA
>JBBMJZ010403638.1:0-13078 GCA_037833815.1 Zingiber zerumbet
TGACAAATAATGTTGAATCATGATTACTAGGATGAAACCCAATCGAAGTAATCACCGTAGAAAACTTCTCAAACCAGGCATGAGGTGCTTGTTTGAGACCATAAAGATTTTTACGAAGCCTGCAAACTTCACCATGTTGGTGTGAAATACCAGGAGGAGGTGTCGTATAAATTTCTTCATGAAGATCACCATTTAGAAAAGCATTCTTGACATCCATCTGAGATATTCTCCATCGACAAACAGAAGCAACAGGAATCAGAGTACGAACAATCATCATTTTTGCAACGGGAGCAAATGTTTCCTCATAATTCATGTCATACTCCTAAGAATACCCTTTAGTAATAAGATGAGCTTTGTATCATTCGATAGATCCATCAGATTTTGTTTTGATCTTAAATACCCAACGAGAATCAATAGTGTATTTTTCTGGTGGCAACGGTACCAAATACCATGTATGAGTTTGATGTAAACCAGTTAGTTCCTCAGCCATAGCACTCTGCCAAAGTGGGTTACAAGCAACTTCTCTATAGGATTCAGGATCAAAAAGACAATGAATAGATGCAACAAATGAAATAAAAGAACAAGAATAACAAGAGTAAGCAAAATCTTGTAGTTTAGTAGACTTACGAACATGAGTGGATTGACGACGGTGGAGAGAAGGATCATCTACAACCTCAGGAGATAATTGGATAGTGGCAGAAGGAGGAACATGTGGAGTGGATATCTCGAGAACCAAAGTACCAGATTCAGTTCAGCTACCAGTAAGATCTGTGGGTGAATCTTCCTCAGTATCGATATTGAAAGGATCAATGCAAAGCAGATCTGACTTTATCATATTATGCGAATTAGCTAGAATAGAAAAGAATGGAATATGCTCAAGAAACACAACATGATGAGAGACATACAATTTTTTAAAAACGGGAACGATATCTTTTTTAACTAACATCATAACCTAGAAAGACACAAAAAGCAAACCAAAAGGCTAACTTATTATGCTCTACATGTGGACGAAGTACAAAACAAGTAGAAGAAAAAGAAAGACTTTTTGAAAATGATAAGGTAGAAAATTTGATCAAATAGAGCAGAAAAAAAAGAAAGACTTTTAAAAAATGATAAAGCAAAAAATTTGGCTAGTTTATAACCACTACAATTAGAAATATCAAAACTTTTTAAATGTCCTAATGCTCCTGTAGAAGCTAAAAACTACAAACAAGGCGCAAAAACATGACCTAAGTAAGAGTGCCACAAATAAAAATCAGAAGATGAAAAAATGATAAATCCACACTTGAAGCTACAATTTCTGGTAATTTGAGTTGATCTAAAACATAGAGTCCTCCTTGTCTATGGTCTGTCCCAATTAGCCTCTGAGATTGTGGGGTCCTGAACATAACAATTGGATGAAGAAAAAGAGACTAGATATCCAGACTCACATAATTAACTAACATAAATAAAATTTAAAGTAAGACTCAAAATATAATAAACTTTAGTAAGAGATAAACAAGATGTAACAATTGAACCAACACCTACTAATGACATAAGAGTACCATCAACAGTCACAATAGATATAGATGAACTAGGAGAAAAAAAAATAAAAGATGATAAATTAGTTAACATATGATGGAAGGTACCAGAGTCTAAAATCCACAAGGATGAAGATATACCTAAAATACCAGACGATGACAAACCTATATAAAAGGAAGCAGACATGCAGAGGGCTATAAAGCAAGGAACTGTTGAAACTGCTCTAACATATACGGATCAGATTTTCATGAAGCATCTGTATTACCAAGCATGATGACAGAACAAATAATGTTCAGAATAACTAAACTGTAAGGACTCACATTTGTATGATCCGCAAAAATTAGTGTGAGGACGATTCGTAGTCACACAGAGAATCCAAGGTAGAAAAGGATGTCGGCGTAGAAATTGGCAGCACAGGGCGTCGGTGCCAAAATCGGCAAAAAAGAGCGTCGGCGCCGAATCAACAACATTGGGCGTCGGCACCGAAATCGACAGAAAAAAAATGTCGGCGCCGAAATCGGCAGCACAAGGCGTTGGCGCCGAAATTGGCAGAAAAGGATGTCAGCGCCGAAATCAACAACAACAATAGGAGACAACGGTGATAAGAGAAAGCAATAACAGGAGGCGGTAGAAAAAATTAGGTCAGAAAAGGAGAACGACTCTGATATCATGTAGAAATTAAGAAAAGAAAAAAGATAGTCACATTATTAAATCCAAAATTCATTGTTAGAAATACAGAATATAAATATTTATATAGTTAAGTTAAGAAACCCTAAACCCTACTAAAAAATGAAAAAGTCAAAATTACTCTAAAAAGCTATACACAAATAAATATATATATTTTAACAGTTTTATGTTAGTTTATATCTTTTTATCACATGATGTGTTGATTCTTGATCCGGCTTTATTATCCATACATGACTATGAAACTCACGTGTTTTCATACAACAAGGATGCGGGAAAGGACCGAGTGGTGAACCAAATTCTCCAACCCATTAAAACTAAGATTTTAAAGCCTATTTATGAAAGTAAATCAAAACCTTTCGAGAGTATCATTGGCTATCACAGAATTTAATGGGTTTATCCCGATTCGATATCACGAAGTAGGGGATAGAACCTAGGAGACCGTAGGCATCATGACAAGAGTCTCCCTGAGAAAGTGATCGCTTTAGTAAGGTTACCCTGAAAATAGGCATTGTATTTGGGTAGACACATCAGTATTATTCCAAAAAAAGATATTGGATACCTCGGGATAGATCACTTTCATGCATTTCAACACTAAAGTAAAAGAGTAAACTATATTAGGGTGTAAAATGTTCATTGTGGTGAAACCAAAATCCTAAAAACACTTCCCAAAATCAATTTTCCTCCATCAACATTTTCTTTCTCTCACGATTCTCTTGATTTCGATTGATTTAGATAGTCTGCTTCGCGATTCGAGTTGGTACTCGATTTACGGTATATTTTATTACTTGATAATAGTCGTGCACTTACAGATTTCACATATCAAATTTTTAACACTGTTACCAGGACTATTTCAAATTGATATTACTTTAATTGTGATTTAATTAATTTAGAAATTTTTCCTTATTAGCTATTTTTCTTTATTTCCTTCCTCCCTCATTGCAACATTTCCTTTTTGTTCTCAAATGATGATGGCTTTCTTTTATGCTTGGGTTTGACAAATCAAGAGATCTTCCCATAGATTCCGAAATTGATAGGACTTTTCTATAAGAGGTGAAACCTACAATTACAATTAGCTTGGAAATGAAACTCGATCGAGGAAATAGAGATCTTCCTATAGCTTCTTGTATTTAGCTTGGAAATGAAACTTGAACACCAAATAACAATTACTGATTCCTTGAACTGCAGCTTGCATAGTTGCCAAACTGATTTTAAGGATTAATATATGGATTCAATTGAAAATCAAACTTGGAGCTTATCAACCTTTTGCTACTCAAGTACAGGCTCCGGAAGACGGTCAAACAGGTAATAGAGACGAGCAGGTCAGATATGTAACTTGATCGATTCAATTTCATGGCTTAAACATAGGAGATTAAGCAACACAGACCACACCGCAGGGAGCGAGCAAAGATACGTGAATAAACCATGACCCAAATTGGTTTTTCCATCAAGGCAATTTGATGCAAGAGAAAATGGCAATTCAAGTGCCAAAACATCTTGAACTTGTACAAAATGCAAGAACCATTTTGAAACACTGAGGAAATAGAGTAAATGACTTCAACAGTACAGCTTGCATTGGATGTAGACGAGTCTTTTCCTCCCTACTTTACATCTTACGTGTTATCTTCCACCGGACAGCTCAATTGCATCTTGGTTGTACAAAGAGTCCTCTCCCCAGTCGAACCTTCTCTGCATCCTTTCATATTCTTGCCTTCTGGTCACTTCGACTTGCTGCCACTCTTCCCATCTCTCAGCAAGACCCTCTCCTTCAAGCATCCGCACCACTTCGGACATTGTTGGGCGGTCCTCTGGTGACGCTTGGGTACAAAGAAGAGCAACTTGGATCATCATTTCGACTTCATGGCCATCGTATTCATTATTGAGATTTCTGTCGACAATGTCAGACAAACGTTTTTCTCTCTGTAACTTCTTTACCTGTGCAGAAAAATAAAACTTGCAGTAAGGTGGAATAAACCACTAACAATCTAACTTCTAACTTCATCTTAAACTAGAAATAGTAGCCTAGAAATGACTGTCATGCAAAACTAATGCCCATTGATAAATTTTCCAGTCATAGGAAACTGATAAGAGTTTGGCATCATAGCACAACAATAGTTAGAAAATCAAAACGGCCAACTGAATTGGTTAATCAGATAACCTTGGACCAACCAAAGTCCACTTCAAGGCCTAAACCAGGAGGTAAGGGACAAGAACTAGCAGAAGTTAACTTCTGCTTACCTAATTTTACTAATTACATTTTCTAATTCAATCTAGGCAGAGAATTGGCAATTGAATTGTAGAATCAGTGTCCACATCAGTTCATTGATCAGTTTAATTTAGAAACATTGGATCATAGAACAGCGAATAGGAAAAAGTAAGGACTTAATTAAATGCTATGTACGAATCCATAAACAAAAAATGATCTTGTCTATACGGTGAACTAGGAAATTACTATAGAAGCCTGCTAGAAAAGGCTAACTGCATAACCTTAACATCCAGCCCAAAAATCAAGTGGACATAGAATTATACAGACAAATATAGAACAAGGTCACCTTTCCAATACACATTTGCATTTAAAACTAGAAAAAAGATTGACCCATATACCAAAGGGTGGATCAATCTACCAGAAAGGTCTCCCACAAAAAAATAAATGAGATTGAGTTTACTTTCTCTAGATGTTGAAACCTATAAACACTTATATTAACTAGTTCAAAATACTTAAAAATGATTAGTTGGATATGAAAGGGAGACTTAAAATCCAATATAAATGCATGTTGCAATTTTCTCTTGGAAGATGTCTACAAGGAGTTTTAGATGTGTAACTTTAGTTGCATCAAGCAGAATCATGCGGTGATGCTAAACCTACAAAAATAGAGGATTATTTTACTTTCTCAAAAATTTCTTGTGCTAATAGAAATTATTGAATTGAAATAAATAAATAAACTATGTTTACCAAGATCATGAAGCTTACATGGTCAAGCAATAAAACATCATCTTCTTCCTCCAAGCGTGAAAAATCTATTGCACGTTGTCCAGTGACAAGTTCAAGAAGCATAATTCCATAACCAAAAACATCAGTTCTCTCAGATGATTTTCCGGTGGATAAATACTCAGGTGCTATGTGACCCATAGTTCCCCGAACTTGAGTTGTCACAGATGTCTTCCTCACATCTACCAATTTTGCTAACCCAAAATCACCTACTACAGCCTCAAAGTCCTCATCAAGTAAGATATTAGCAGCTTTAACATCACGGTGTATTATTTTGTGACTGCAATGTTCATGAAGGTACTCTAATCCACGTGCAGTACCTAGTGCGACTCTTTTTCTTGTTGGCCAATTCAATACTGCCTCCCCTGTTTTAAATTCTGCA
Organism: Zingiber zerumbet; assembly: GCA_037833815.1. Classification (NCBI taxonomy): domain Eukaryota; kingdom Viridiplantae; phylum Streptophyta; class Magnoliopsida; order Zingiberales; family Zingiberaceae; genus Zingiber; species Zingiber zerumbet. Next base: position 5,577 of record JBBMJZ010403638.1, read on the forward strand.
ATCATTTAACAGTATTACCTTCAATATCAATTGCAGAACATAGTATATAGCATTGTGATCAATGGGCAGCTAAAACATAATTTCCTATTTATCTCAAGTATAAGATACATAAATTTAAATCAAGTACATATAACAAAATTGTCATTTCAATCAGGATGCTGGAAGGTTATCAATTCCTAATCCTTCTATGGCTACCACTTGCCACCAATCAGTCTGATTGGAATGCCATGTGAACTTAATGCAAGAATACAAAGAAGAACCAAGACTGAATGTTAGATTGCTTTGCCGGATTACTGTTAAACTCTTTACAGAAAAATTATGAATCAATGAAAGTCCAAGGTAGAAATTTTAACTTGCCAGATTAAAGGGCCCAAGATATGGTCGTTAAACTGAGATGAAAAACAGCCAATGCATAAATTGACAAGCAATTAGTTAAATTCATGTTCCTTAGCTCTTTTATTAGCTTTGCTGCCATGAGAGACAACCAGAGTAGATTACAGTAGAAACTGAAAGTTACCTCGTAACCGGTACGCAACACTCAAATTTTGCATAAAAGGATAGACAAGAAGACGTTCTGTCGGTGTTGTACAAAAGCCAATCAACCTCAAAAGATTTTTGTGGACAGCAACACTTATCATCTCTACTTCACGTAAAAAAGCAGCCTCCCCACCTGGACTCTCATAGTCAGTTAATCGTTTTACAGCAATTTTAGAGCTATCTGGAAGCACTCCTTTGTATACTTTTCCAAAGCCACCCTGGCCAAGGACATTTTTTTCACTAAATCCATCAGTTGCAATCTGTAATTCTCGATAAGCAAATCTTTTTAACTGTCCAAAAGCAATTCTGCGATCATCTTCACCTGTATGTCATATGTAAAATAATCAATCAGCTAAACTTTTGATAATTAAATTTACGTACTTGATTCTATAAATATCAGTTCTGATTTGCAAGATGTTTAATTCAGTGTATGTAATTGTTTCAGCAAGGAAAAAAAAGTAGTATAACAAATGTAGAGCACAAGAAAGAAACAATGGCAAAGTTAATGGCTTGTTAACATGAAACAAAATTTATTTGCAAAAGGTCCTATCAAAAACCAAAGAAACAGGTGTAAGAAAGTATTAAACCTGCAACATCAACGAATTCTTCTTGTTGATAACCCTTTCTGTGCCCCTTGCATAAGAAAAATATGACACCCATAACAAGCAATAATATGACAGCTCCAACAATTCCAAGCACAATTCCTACTTTTGAATTTTGGGATTTTCCTACCAAGACCAAAAGCATATTCAGCTGCTTGGAATATGAAGCAAAATAATTTTTTCTTTCAAATAGTTTGTACCACAGATGATGGAACCCTAAGTCCAGAAGCAATTATTGAAAATGTTTACCTTGAACAGGCATGATAGAAGCACAAAGGTGTTGGTAATTTATATCACAGTTCAGATTGTTTCCTGTGAAGCTGCACAAGGAAAATAAAGAAATAACATAGATATGGTTTCAAAGTGTAAAGAGCAAGCTCAAAAGTTTACACACAATTATTCATACTTGTATCTAGCTACTTGAAAGAGCTCTCCAGGTATTTCTCCAGAAAGATGATTGAAAGCTAGCCGACTGTCAATTCAATTCAATAGTAGAATGTTATGTGAAAGATAATGGCAATATGTCAATAACAATAGGAGAAGCACATTAAACTTCATTTTGGAAAATAAGACACTATGTATTGCAACTATGTGTTTTCACTTGAATAACAAAAAAAAAAACTGTTCCTTTTTCTATAATTCTGAAGCCAAGCTCCAGGTATTTTCTTTTCATGTTACTATATTTACAGCTACTATGCTACCTCCCAGTACTCTATGTACCGCTGCTGTTTTGATTTATCCTTTCATTCATGTACAAACTCTTTATATAAATTCAGTCATCGGGTTAAAAAAAAAAAGAGAACAATATCTCTAAGATTCCAGCTGCTACAGTTGCTGTCTGCGTGAGAAATAACACTTACATGTCATTTAAGGCACCAAGATTTGTGAGGGAAGGAGGAATGTTCCCTGTAAGATTATTTTGGCTAAGAATCCTGAATAATGACAATAAAAAAAAATTAAGACAAGTCTTTAAGTCCACTTAAAAGATTTAGATCAGAAAATTTTATGATCCTACTGACAATATCTGAAGCTTAGAAAGCTTGCCAAGGGAAGCTGGTATTTCTCCACTTAAATGATTATTTTCCAAATCCAAGTTGGTCAAACTAGAGAGGTCGCCAAACTGTTCTGGTATTCCACCGGTTATATTGTTACCTGGCAATGACCTACACAATTACATGTCAATAATCTGAGGATACCTCATTATCAAGCGAAATATTCAAATATGCCATCATCATTACCAAGTAACAAAAAAATTTATGTAATTCAATCAACGTTCAAGTACAAAGACATACTTATTAGCAACAAAACTGGCAATTACTCATGCATTAAAAAGAAAGGTCTCATATAAGTTCCTAATAGCTTCATATCTTACTTTTTCTTTTTCTATAATTTTTATTCTAAATATATTATATATTATTCCATAATCAAAATGAATTCTAAAATCAAGAAAAGTATATTTAAAAATATACATCAATCTCTTATCATCTTAACAGTCTCCCTATACTCTGCTTTTATTACTCTTGAAATTGAAACTATCTAAACTCCTGTTAGTGGATAGTCTGCATACTTGTGTGAATGTATACACACATAGGTCAGTGAGAAGAGGTGGGTGTACAGTTTTGGTATATAAAAAAGCTGTCTGCTTACATGAATTTGGCATACCCATGATACTTTAGAGTGAGTTGGCAGGTTGGCTTGATGGCTAAGAAAATCTTTTGTTGTTCTCATGGTTAACTTGAGAAGTTTTCATGTATAGCTGATATTTTCTTAATCTCCAATGGTAAACATCCAATCTCACCGTCCAATTAGTCTTAGAGAAGTCAACCTTCCCATCATATTTTTGCCAAACGCCAACACAAGTTACACAAAACATGCAGATCGCAATAGAATAACCATGTGATGGAAGAAATATTATGCAAAACCATGTGATGGAAGAAATATTATGCAAAAGGATGATATGATACAACCTTTATGTAGAATGGATCTAATCCAATTTTTCACAGAAATAAGTTTATATAAATTATATTGAAGTATTTATTGTTCTTATGTGATCGATAAATAAGAACAATAAATATTTCAATATAATTTATATAAACTTATTTCTGTCAAAAATTGGCATTGGATCCATTCTACAAAAAGTGGGAAAAACAAGTCACAAATTGACTTTCTTATGATTATGAAGAAAGATAGAAAAATTTATAAGATTGTAAGGTCATCCCTTGAAAAAGCCTAACCACCTAATATAGGTTAGTAGTGTTGGATATGCGCCTCAACCATAGTATCAATAGAAGGCAAATTTGCACAACTCCTAAAATTAAAGGGTGGAAGTTAAAGAATGGAAAATAAAACATATTTAAGGAGAGGGTAGGACAAGTATTAGAAGAAATACACGGTGACTCGAATATAACATGGAATAAGATGACATTAAAGTTAAAAATAGTAGCCAAGAGTACTTCATGAGTCAACAGGCGGTGCACCACCAAGTAAAGAATCTTGATGATAGAATGAGAAAATACAGGGGAAAGTGAAGGAAAAAATGAACAACCTAAAAGAACAAGGAAAACTTAAAAAAATATATACAATAGCTAAGAAAGAAACCAAGGAGAAAGTGAAGGAAAAAACGAACAACCTAAAAGAACAAGGAAAACTTTAAAAAATATATATACAATAGCTAAGAAAGAAACCAAGGAGAAAGTGAAGGAAAAAACGAACCTAAAAGAATAAGAAAAACTTTAAAAAAATATATACAGTAGCTAAGAAAGAAACCAAGGAGAAAGTGAAGGAAAAAACGAATAACCTAAAAGAATAAGGAAAACTTAAAAAAATATATACAATAGCTAAGAAAGAAACCAAGAAAGCAGTGAATGAAACAAAAAAAATGAAATCTACAAATGCTTATATTAAAAATTGAATACAAAAGAATGAGAAAGAGATATTTACAAAATAGCTAAAGTAAGAGAGAGTAAGACAAGATCTTATCCAAAGAAGATATATTAAAGATAAATGCAATAGAGTACTATTAAATGACAAGAAAATAAACAGGAAGAGGTATTTTAGGTGAACAACTTAAATAATTTAAGTAGGTCAAATGAGTATAGAAATTTAAATTTTTATCATAGAATTTAAACTTCAGAAATAAAACAAGTTTTAAATGACATGCAAAATGGAAAAATAGTTGGACATATTCCGATAAAGGTATGAAAGTGCCTAGGAAAACAGGGTATTAAATGCTTACAAAGTTATTCAACTAGATATTGAAAACGAAAAATTGTTTGATCTGTGAAGAGTAAGTACTCTACTTCCCTTATATAAGAAGAAAGGAGACCTACAAAATTGTACAACTTATAAGAACATTAAACTAATTAGTCATACCATGAAACTTTAAGAAAGAGTAATAGAAAAAAAATTAATAAAGGAGACCACGGTGACCCAAATCAATTTAGATTTATACTTGGAAGGTCGGAAATAGAAGTTATATATATTCTTTGGCAACTAATTGAAAAGTACCAGGAACAGAAGCAAGACTTACACATGGTATTCGACCTAGAAAAAACCTATGATAGAGTCCCAGGGAAATTAGGAATTAGTAAACCATATATTGAACTAATTAAGGATATGTTTGAGAATGTAATAATACGAGTGAAAACTTCAGGCAGATTTACCAAAATGTTTCCGATAAGAATAGGGTTCTATCAAGGATCAATATCTTTTTACATTAATCATGACGAACTCACTAGACACATCATTATTTTGAAAGATGAGACATGTGGAGGAATAAATGCTAAACTAGAAACGATAGAAGTAAAAGGTTTTAAATTTAGTAGAGTAAAGACAAAATATATAAAATTTAAGTTTAGTAATATTAGACGTAATGAGATAATTGTTAAATAAAAGATGATGAGTTATAGAGCTTTAAGTATTTAGAATCATTTTTACAAAAGGATAGATGGTTCGAGTGAGATACTTACATAAAATACAAAAAGGATGGTTGAAATAGAGCAAAGCGTTAGGTGTTCCTTGTGACCGTAAAGTACCTGTGATTAGACCTTCTATTCTATATAGAGCTAAATATTAGGCTATAAATTCAGCACATAAGCAGAGATGAGGATATTAAAATGCATGTGTGGACATATAAAGATGGACAAGATAAGAAATGAAAATAGTAGAGAAAAAGTCAGGTTGCATCTATTGAGGAAAAACTACAGAAAACACATTTAAAATTGTATGAACATATACGTAGACAATCAATAGATGTTCTAATTAGGTGATGTAAAACACAAATGTGCACATCAAACGAGGAAGACCAAAGAAGACTCTATTAATAACAATAAAACAAGATAAAATTTATTTAAATATAAATAATAATATAATAGGGATAAAGTTCAATGGCATAGAAGGATCCATATAGCCGATCTCACCTAGTAGGATAAAATTTGATTGTTGTTGTATTATTTATCGTTCTTATGTGATATGATCTTTGTCATTTTGTCATTTGCATCACAAGTTCATGAAGACCAAAGTCATCACTTACTTGGAACTCATTGGCTAATTACAAAGTAAGTTGTCCTATCAAAACAATAATAAGCCATTGATGCCCCCAACTACTTTTCAGCTATTGCATGCCATGAACTCTATACAGGAAACCATAATGAGCTGTATGTGTCGACAGTCAACATTGTTCAAATGTGTGAGGCAGTAAAAACTTAAATACTAATGATAATAATAAACAGTAAGTAACAATAGTATGTACAGACAGAATAGCTTCAATTGTGCCTCCTATGGCATTCTGCTTTAAGGTAGCTAGAAATTTCTATATCCCTTATTGATAGTGGTTAGATTTAGAAGAATAATAAATAGGCCATCTAATGTCTCTATGTTACCAATTATCATAGTCACAATTGCATTCTACAATTAAATATCCTTGGAATTGGAACAAGAAAATGATGCTATAGGACTTGGCAACCCAATCATGGTGATGGTGTCTGTTTCAAGCAGAATGTAGCTAAACACTATATAAAAACACCTGTCAATTTCAACATCACTTAGCAGGAGCATCAAACTATACAATGCAATCATAGCATGTTTGAGAAGTTGAAAACAATGACTTCACTAATTTGTACAGTGTAGAAGAAATTCTAGAAACAAATTCTTTGCTGCAAAATCTATTGAAGAAAGACAAAAAATAGTTTGGTTACATAGTAACTAAAATATTGGTAAACATATACTTACAAAACATTTAGATATTGAAGTTCTCCGATTCTTGGTGACAAAACTCCATTAAATCCCATTGAAGACAATGTTCTGAGGTAACAAAATCACAATGACAGAATATGCCTTTCATAAACACATAGCAAACAGATGAAACTTACAATTCATTGCAACTGATTCATAATATCTACATAATAATACAAATCATATAACTTGAAGAGGAGAACGACAAATGACTTACACTTGAATGACATGGTTGTTACTATCACAAATAACAGAGTTCCATGTGCAAGGATTGACCTGATTTTGATTCCAATCACTAAGCTGATTCCCAGTGGCATTTAACCTCAATTTCATGTCAAATAATGCATCACCTGAAAACATATTAATTCCTTGCAGTCCATAAACTAATTCAACGAAGTAAATAAGGTCATGGAACACTATGAACCAACCATATTCTTTCCAGTAAGCTTCAAATCATCATTTGTCAACACTAACCAATACATTTACCAACAGAAAATGAATGTAAAATTCTAGCATGAAAAATTACAAATTTGGAGCTTTTACTATAAGGACCATTTCTGATGACATCAACGTCCAAGAAAGATTAATAAGCAATATCAGAGCCAATAGATAATACCTCAAAAGGAACTCAATTCTTAGGAGAAAAAAGGAATATAACCTCAGCTCCATCAGCTGCTCTAGAGAATTCATTTAGACTCATAATTGCACAGGCATTTTATTATACCTCTAAGAAAAATCCTATCATAAATAAAGAGGCAGATCTAGTACAAGAGTGGCACGCATTTTATCAAGGTTTCAAAAAGTATATCTGGGCCATATGGAGTCACCCGATACACAACACATATTCAGAGGAATATGCGATTAGTATTAAAATACTAATATATGTAGAAAAAATGATTAATCTATGTGCATTTTATTGTGGTCCATATCATCCTCATGTAACCATGGTTTCTGTTGGAAATCCTGTTATCATTAAAATCAAATATATACAAATCATTGTGGCAAAAGGCGAATACGCTCGCCCCTAGCGGGCCCCCGCCAACCCGTCCCAGGGCCAACACGGAGGAGGTAAATCACGGGCGGCTATTAGCCGGGCTACTAGCCTTTGGAATAGTGACTAGCACATAAGGG
>JBBMJZ010403645.1:0-13078 GCA_037833815.1 Zingiber zerumbet
TGTATTTTTTTCATCACCTCACAAAAAAGGTAGATTCGTTATCTTAGCGGCCCCCTCGTGCCGATCCCATGGATATGAAGGAAGGTACATGCAGGTACACAGGCCATAGATGCATGGTGGGTTAAACCCCAAGTCGTCAGTTCTTGAGAATCGACCCTTGGCCATTACGCCAGAGATGCCATGCACCCACCGTATGAGAATCAATCTCTGGCCATCAACTAACAAACTCTGACATATCGAGGACCACCTCGTGATCGAGGAGGTTATGTGAGATAGTATAAGAAGGGGGATCCTCTCCATTGGTGAGGGAGGAAGTCACACGCTTGACATCTGGCCATTCATGCAATCGAATGTAGTGCAGAACTGGCAGCTGATCCCAAAATCAGCTTCAGGTCCAAAGATCTAGAGAGGGTGGAGATACCCTATGATGATGCATTAATAATTAAGGCTGCTATAGTCAATTATAATATTTCTTGTACTTTTATTGATACAGGCAGCTCAGTTAACATTATTTTCAAACAAGCATTCGAGCAATTGCAAATAGTCCCGAGTGAGCTTCAACCCATGGTGACTCCTTTATACGGGTTCACACGCAATGAGGTTCAACCACTCGGCTAGATAAAGTTGGCCATATCTTTAGAGGAGGAGCCCCTGATGAGAACACATCCATCAATCTTTATGGTGGTGGGCGCACCCTCCGCTTATAACGTCATTTGGGTAAATTGGCCCTAAATGAATTCCAGGCAGTAGTTTTAACCTTATGCCAAAAGATAAAATTCCCTGTGGATGATCAAGTAGGAGAAGTCAAAGGCGATCAGTTACTAGCGCGCAAGTGCTACGTGGAGATAGTGAAGACTGAGGCTAACGTTGCTCGAAAAATATAAAGGATGAAAGTTAATGCTATTCAAGAGAAGCCTCCCGTCCTGGTGTATGAAGAAAAAGAGGAAGTACAAATTTAAGCCAATCGGCTAGAAACCACTACTCAAATAGCAGCTGACCTGGCTCCTGAGCTTAAAGTTGAGCTGGTAGAATGTTTAACACGCAACAATGATGTATTTATCTGGACACCCAAAGAAGTAACGGACGTGTCTCCAACAGTCATGGAATATGTACTCCATGTCTATCCTGACGCCCATCCAGTTAAGTAAAGGAAGCTGAATTTCAGGGCCGACTAGAATAAAATCATCAAAGAAGAGATGGACACATTATTAGAGGCAGGATATATTCAAGAGGTGTAATTCCCAAGCTGGCTGGCCAATGTAGTCCTAGTCTCCAAACTTGAAAACAAGTGGCAGATCTGTATTGATTTCAGGGGTCTCAACAAGGATTGCCCGAAAGACTATTATCCTTTATCCTGCATTGATCAAGTGGTTGATTCTACTTCCTGTTGCAAGTTCATCTGTATGCTGGATGCTTATTAAGGGTACTACCAAGTTCCACTCGCCAAGGAGGATCAAGAAAAGGTCAGCTTCATAACTACTGAGGGTACTTATTGTTATAATTTCATGTTGTTTGGACTAAAAAATGCAGGAGCTACCTATCAACGACTTATGAACAAAATTTTTCAAAAGTAAATCGGGAAAAATATGGAAGTCTACATGGATGATATCTTCATCAAATCTCTTCAAGCTGTAGACTTGTGTGCAGACATAGACAAAACCTGCAGGACTTTGAGGCAGTAGGGGCTCAAGCTTAACCCTTGTAAATGTCTGTTCGGAGCTAGAAGTGGAAGGTTTTTGGGCTACATAGTCACTGAGTGAGGGATCAAAACCAATCCCAATAAAGTATAAGCTCTACAGAACATGGCTCCTCCACATAATTTGAAGGAGGCACAAAGACTGACCGGCCGAATTACCACTCTGTCTCATTTCATCTCTCAATCAGCTGATCATAGTATGCCATTCTTAAAGATACTTTGCCGAGCAACCAAATTTCAGTGGGATGATGACTGCAACACGACATTCAAGAAGCTAAAGAATTATTTGTCTGCTCTATCCATTTTAGTTAAACCAATAGTAGGTGAAACTTTATGGATTTATTTATCAGCTAATAAGCATGCTATTGGTTCAGTGTTGGTGAGGCAGAAGGGAAATGAGTAATGACCTGTATACTTTTTGAGTCATTTATTAAAAGAAGCAGAGTGCTGCTACACCGTACTTGTGAAATTAACATATAGATTAGTCTTAGCCGCTCAAAGGTTGTGTCCTTATTTTTTATCTCATTATAACACTTTGAGTCGAGTGCTTGCCAACCTGAGGCGTCTGGAAGATTGATCAAATGGAAAATTGAACTCAGTAAGTATGAAAAATAATATCAACCTTGAGTAGCCATCAAAGTCCAGACCTTCACTAATTTCATAGCAGAAGTGCAAAGTCCCAAAACTGAGGAAACTTGGAGGATATATGTTGACGGATCCTCTACCCGGCAAGGTAGTGGGATAGGTATTCTTGTTATATCGCCCAGGGAAGATCGAATGCAATTATCTGTTTGGTTAAATTATTGAGCAGCCAATAATGAAGCAGAGCATAAGGCATTAATAGCTGAATTGCAAGATGCATGGCACGTAGGAGCTACTCGGGTCTTAATCTATTCAGATTCTCAGTTGACAACTCAACAACTGTCTAGTAATTTTGAGATCAATAATGTATGGCTCAAGTTATATGCAGAAACATTTGATAAATTAAAAGTTGAGTTTCAGGAAGTGAGCATAAAAAAAGATTTCCTGTTTAGATAACCAAATAGTAGATGAACTAGCTAAATTAGTCTCTGTTGTAATTCCCTGGAATTTAGATAAATCTGTTAAGCAAACATTGTTAGTTGCTTGCATTGAGCGGCAGGCTGATCTGGAGCTACAGAGTGATTGGATAACTCTAATTATCTTATTCTTACAATAGGGTATTCTACCTACTGATGGGGAGCAAGTACGTATGTTCAAAAAAAGGGTTGGCCGGTTACCTATGATTGGAGATCAGTTTTATAAGAGAACCTTCTCTTGTCCTTTACTCAAGTGCATTGGGCTAGATGATGTGCATTACATTTTATAGGAAGTGCATTAGGGTTCTTGTAGAAGTCATGTAAGAGGTTAGTCTCTCGCTCAAAAAGTATTATTGACAGGGTATTTCTTACCTATTTTACAGTCTGATGCAGCTCAAGTAGTAAGGACTTGCTTATCTTGTCAGAGGCACCAAAATAGCTCGCACCACCCTACATAATTACTTAAAACCTCTATTGTCTTTTGTTCATTTGATCAATGGGGTATGGACATAGTAGGACCTTTTCCTTTTGCATCCGCTCAGAGAAGATTTTTTTTGGGAGTAGTGGATTGTTTCTCAAAATGGGTGGAAACCAAGCCCTTAGCCAAAATAACCAAGTGAATAGTTATTAAATTCTTATGACAACATATTTTCTAGATATTCAACATTCCACATAAGATAATCTCTGATAATGAAAATTAATTCCAGGGCAGAAAGATTCGAGAATGATGTTTGTGATATGTGATCACATAGGTCTTCACCTCTGTAGCTTATTCACAAAGCAATGGATAAGCCAAAGTAACAAATAGAGAAATTATCAGAAGGCTTAAGATTAAATTAGATCACATTGGGGGCTATTGGGAGGACAAATTACCCTACGCATTATGGGCATATCGTATGACTCCCAGAGAATCGACAGGTATAACTCCTTTTCACTTGATTTATGATGGTGAAGCAGTGGTCCCGGTCGAAATTGGGGTAGAGTTTGATCGAAGATGCTTATATGACGAGGATAATGCTGACCAACATCATATGAATCTTGATTTGATAGAAAAAGTGCGAGATAAGGGGGTGGGTAGACTTTTATCATATTTCCAAAGGATGAGGTAGAATTATGATAGAAGAGTTATTTCTAGATTTTTTCAAGTGGGTGATCTAGTCTAGAAGCGCATTAAGCTCGTCAGAGATGTTAATAAACTAGATCCACAATGCGGAGGACCATTCAAGGTGGTACAAAAGTTCATCTCTGGTTCTTATTATCTTGAGGTTGCGGAAGGCCGGAGATTGGATAGACCTTGGAGTGCCAATTATCTCCAACCTTATAGAGTTTTACAAGTACGCCTGTAACTACTCTTGTATTTTGTTCAACTTTTATACATTTAATAAAAAGTACAGGCGAATTCATCTCAGTCGAACTTGACTTTAAACTCTATATAATAGAACTCAACTTTAAACTCTATACAGTTGAACTCGACTTTAAACTCTATACAGTCAAACTCGACTTTAAACTCTATACAATCAAACTCAACTTTAAATTCTATACAGTCGAACTTGAATTTAAACACTATACAGTTGAACTCAACTTTAAACTCTATATAGTTGAACTCGACTTTAAACTATATACAGTCGAACTTGACTTTAAACTCTATATAGCCGAACTACGGCTTTAAACTCAATATGGGTAAGCACGTTCTCATGCCAATGAATTCTTAACTTCCAAGCAATCAGGTATGTTTTAAGCCCTCGAGATTCTGAATAGTTTATAAATAAGTATTCATTATGGATGAATTCTAACATCAAGGGCTTATAGATATCCGGTCTATTTATTTCGCTAAGTATTATATGTCTGTCTCATTACTCAGTCCGGGAATTCATTATGAACTGCTTATAAATATTTGGTCTATTTATTTTGCTAGGTATTATATGTCTGTCTGACTCATTACTTAGTCCAGGAATTCATTATGAACTTCTTATAAATATCTAGTCTATTTATTTTTCTCGGTATTATATGTCCGTCTGGCTCATTACTTAGTCCATGAATTCATTATGAACTGCTTATAAATATTTGGTATGTTTATTTTGCTCAGCATTATATACCCGTCTGACTCATTACTTAGTCTGGGAATTCATTATAAACTGTTTATAAATATCTAGCCTATTTATTTCGCTTGACACTATATGGCCGCTTGACTCATTACTTAGTCAGGGAATTCATTATGAACTGCTTATAAATATTCGGTCTATTTATTTCACTTGGCATTATATGCCCGTCTAACTCATTACTCAGTCTGGAAATTTATTATAAACTACTTATAAATATTAAGTCTGTTTATTTTGCTGAGCACTATATGGCCATCCGGTTCATTCCTCAGTTTAGGAATTTGTTATGAACTGCTTGTAAATATCTGGTCTGTTTATTTTACTCAACACAATATGGTCGTTCGACTCATTACTTAGTCTGAGAATTCATTATGAACTACTTATAAATATCTGGTCTATTTATTTTGCTCAATATTAGGTTCTCGCCATCTTTTTTATTTAGTCTATGAATTCATTATGAAAACTGCTTATAAATGTCCAACTTGTTTATTTCACTCGGCATTATGTTTTCATCCAGCTTATTATTCAGTCTAGGAATTCATTATGAAAATTGCTTATAAATGTCCGACCTGTTTATTTCGCTTGGCATTATGCTCACCCAACTTTTTATTCCATCAAGGAGTTCATTATGAAAAGTACTTGGCATTATAGGGAAGTTACCATTACTTGGCCCGACTGTTTATCTTAGCATAGATAATTCGCTCTGTAGTATACTCAAGTCCAAGGATCCTTCGTATAATACAATCCATTTGCATAGCAGGGTTATTTTGCTCAATGTTATTGTCTAGCTTGGTGCATGAAGCTACTCAAAATAATAGGGAACACATGGGGAATCTAATCTTATAAGTAATATTGGTGGTTCTGAAGGTGCACGAAGCTACGTAAAACAACATGTACCATTTAACCACCATTTTGAATGCTTCTGGACATTCTATTTCTATTCCTTACAATAATTGGATAATATAAAAATGCAACACATGGAGACATACTTAATAAAATCTACTTAAGAGGACTTTTGGAATGTCTTTATTGAGTCATCGATGATCTATGAAATGCAGAGGAGGTTCGATAGATAAATAGCCACCCTCCCATAGTTGTTGAATGACTCCTCTAGCTGCATGGCTAAGAGTCTTCACAATGCGTGTGGCAAATGTTCCACCAAATTCAGGAGAGTCGAGATAAGCTCCTTATTTAACTTCACATTGCTCGTCCTCCCCCACTTTATATGTTTGTACTCAGACTGAGCAACGTCTCGCTCAGCCTTGATAGTAGCTCGTTCAGTTTTGGCGTAATCTAGCTCAGCTCATAATGATTCTATATGTGCATCTTGGGCTCTCAGTTTCTCTTACTAATTCAATAACAAAAAATCCTTAGTGGCTAACTCTTGGTTTAGTTCAGGAAATCTAGGCGCATGTGGTGATTTTAGCTCTTCTACTAGCGTAGTTTTGTGAGCTAGGTCGGAAAGGACTTTATCTTTTAATGCATTCTCTATCTGGAGTTTGGACTCACTACTTTACAGTTGAAGTTCCATGCTCTACTGGTTCATTTGGTAAGACTCCACTAACTGTTGGTATTCTTACAAAATCTTTTCCATACCATAAATGTATCCAGCTTGCTCCTCTACTTTTTTCTACAAGTTGGTTGTTTCCTCGCTTGGAGCAGTAGAAGTAGTCTTTAGCTCTTCTATATGATCCTTCCAAACTATATTGGCTCGCTCCAAGTCCACGACCAGTTGGGTTAGGTTCATTCCAAAAGCATAAAACTAGCTAAAGTGAAGATGTGATTGTAACCCAGCAAAGTAAGTCACAAGAAGAATTACTTGTAGACTTACTACGATGGCATTTCAGCTGTGCTCATCAGCGTGCGCTGACACCATAACCCCTTTTGATTGTCGGTATGCTTCTACCCAGGAGTCGGCTAAGGGGCCTTTTAGTCTAATGGTCCCATAAGACTGGGAAGTAGTAACCTCTAGTCCTTGTTGAAAGGATAATGTGTAAGACTGCTGGAAAAGACGTCGGGGATCAGTGGAAGGAGCTGATCCTGATGGAATAAGGAGAGAACGCTCAGGGACTGTCTCGATTAACTTGAGAGGTCGAACAGTACTTTCGACATTAGGAGTAATATTGGTCAACTTCTTTTTAGTGGGTCCCGAACGAGATCAGGGATGCTTTGTTGGTCAAAATTTTATTCCCTAAATAACAAGAGCCCTGGATACATCAAGGTAGATTGTGGCAGATGAAGGAAGCTTGAGTAAATTTAGACTTAAAGTCTTTGAGACGGAGGGTCCCAAAATTGTTGTGGTTGGCTTTGAAGATGCCCTGGTCATTTCTACAGTCAACTAAGTTGGCTTAGAAGTTTGCATGGTCTTACCAGACACAAAGATCAATCTACGTAGTTGCATCATAGCAAGTTTGAGGTTGTATCGATGATGTACTAGAGGCACAGGTTCTTTCCCTCGAGCGAAGATATCCTCAGTTACATTAGTGGGGGTTTGTTCAGTGGAAAGGAGCTATGGTAATCTCAAGTTTATGGATTCAGACCTTTCATGCTTGGGTAGGAAAGAAGTATCTGAATTTGAGGAATCAGAAGGGAAGTTGGGAGTAGGTACTGCTAGAGGAAGGGTACCAATAGAAGTAGAGGTTTGTTTAAGCCGATGCTCCTTTAGTAAATTCTCGCCTATTCGATTTAAGGCCTCTTTTGTTATAAGGGGTTTCTTGAAAAGGAAGGCCATGTTGATTGCTTCAGCTATAAAAATAGTAAAAGTTTTTATAGCAAATGAATAAAGGGAAAGATAAAGATTTCTTCTTATTGAAGGAAGCACTTAGCTCGAGAATGACTGGAGTAAGCCCAAAAATTTATAATAAGCCTTCTATAGTTAATTTGAGCAAGCTAAATTTCAAGCCTTTCATACACTCCAAAGCTGAACCCAAGGTTGGGTATGTGTGAAGGCTTTTTAAGTTAGGGATAGGAGGAAGGTTTTGTTGCCAAGTTATAGGATAAGGGGGAGGAGTTGAAAGATGAATGAAGAAATATTTATCTCTACATTCATCCTGAGACGGTACTCGGTTGAATATGATCACCTTAGGGTAAGCTTGAAATTTGAATAAGCCATTTGCTACGGGGCAAGGAATAAAGTAATAATGGAATAGATGGGGAGATAAAGGGATATTGAGCAAATGAGAAATGATGACAAAACCACTCAAGATACGAAAAGATTGAGGAATAAGCTGGTGGAGTGGAATACCAAAGTAGCAGCTAACAGTGAGGAAGAAAGAAGGAAAAAAAAAACAAAACCCTACTACGATTTATTCCTTAAAGATAGCCACACTTTCTATATGAGGGAGATGGGGGTGATCTTTTTCTATTGGAATAGCTATGAAAGTAGGGAGACCATAGTTAATGGTAAGGTCATAAGCATCATCAAGGGTAAAACCAGAACAACAATGAGTATACCACTCATTCTCCTCAGTTATTTAAAAAAGGGCGATACCAAAACAAAGAAGGGGAGAGCAAAAGGTTGAGGAAGGAGTATTGGCAAAGAAGAGGAAAAGAACAAAGCCTTAGGGGTTTTCTCTTTTTTTTTTGTGAAGTTTTTATAAGGATGTTGTGAAAATGCTTTTCGAGTAAAGACATCATATCATAATAGAAGAGAAGGTGGGATTAACTGTGAACTATTTGATGATTGAATGAGGTGGTGGGTACAGGAAAATGGGTACATTTAGGATACTGTACTCACATGTGTCACCAATAAGGGACCTATGTAAGTAACTAATGTAACAAGTCATTATCCTGAAGCATCAGTGTGATTATTGAGACTGGGTTGAAATGTTAGGGCCAGATTAACATTTGATGAGCATAACACTAATTGATCCTTGAAGTCTTTATATGGAAGAGCGGATAAGTTGCAACCCATCCTATCTTAAAATTCAAATAAGTTAAGTTTATGTTGGGATATGCTCAATGCGGTGTGTGCTAAAACACGTTTTGTAAACATGCGCAGTGGAAAATAAAACAATAATAATTCCTAAATTATTACATCACACACACCATATGCATACAAGGATACAACATGCTAAACATGATCACATAATTAAATTTTTATGAAAAGTAAATTTACGTTAGATATACCTTACGGATACCTGTAACGAGAAGGGCACCAACCGTAGCGACGTTGTCGAACCTCACCTCTATTCGTATCCACCCCGAGCTCCTCCAAACAACTCCTTGAATATAAGCCTCTCCTTCAGAAGTTACTAGCCACGAGTGAAGAAGAGAGATCAAGAGGAAGACGAAGAGAAGCACACAAGAGATTTCTTCCTTGTGGTGGTCACGAAAACAAGAAGAAAACTTCTCCTTGTTGTTGTGTGGCTGGCGACAAAGAGAAGGGGAGAGAGAGAGGAGAAGAGAAATTGAGTTAAGATTTTCTAAAAATCTTACAAGCCAATTAATGATCTCATGTGTATAATCTTCTCTCAACTATATCAATATATAACCCTTATTAATGAGTTGGATTAGGGAGCTCAAATCCAACTCATTATCCCTTAACAAAAAATTAGCTCATTAACCCCTTGGTTTTGTTCACAACTTAATTAAGTTGGTTCATGACTAATTCATGATTAAACCAAATATGCCAACTCTTCCATAAGAGATGTGGCTCATTTACGCTTCCATTGCGACAAATATTTCCATATTTGTCTTATGTCTGGTCCAACTAAACATTTATCTCTTGATCTAAGAATTCTATTTTTTAACTTATTTTACGTCTTTTAGAGACTCATTAGTGCGTGTGACCCAATAGGTTCCCGATTTATCTTGGTCGTCCATAATTAACTATTTAATTATAGAACGATCTTGAGTGGTACCTTGTGGTATATCATGATCCCCAATTAGTTAAAAAATCATAGTTGATCTTAGAATTAATTCTAAATCCTTCAGCAGCTATAGTGAGTCGTACCTTGTACCTTTCACTTGTCTTATACCTACTTGGTTCATAACATAGTCTATATTTCTTGTCCCCACTAGGCTAACTACGTCACACCTAGCCCAAGTAATACTTTCTCATTCTGTAGATTCAAATTTCTCATACATGTGTACAAGAGTCTCGCACTCTTAACATGTGATGCTTTGGCCAAATACTTTGAGTAATAATTCTAACAAGTGACTATAGGGTATATGTCTCCTCGCAAGGAGCGGTGAATCCTTTGTGGGCTATCCAAACACCTTTGGACACTTCAACTTATACTCAATCATCCCAGGTCAACACCTCAGTGAGATGCTTGCTTATCCTTTGTTAAAGTATAAGTCTCCATGACCAAGATGACTTGTATACCTCAAGTCAAAGGAAACTTGCACTCGTGTTACAGTAAGAACTTCACATACATATCTAAATATATGTAGAGAACCATATAAAGTCTTACAGTGAGTCACTCTAATGAACTAGTAACCATAACCAACATCCACGTTTAACTCTTGACATCCCAATGTCTCCAGCTAATGAGAAAATAGTTGCTTGGTCAAACCAAGGAGTATAACCCATGCTAGTCTTACAGAATTAATGATGTCCGAATGCATCAATTCAACGACCAGGAAAATTTTAATATATTCATAATTACACATGTAGAGATAATCACTAGTTGCGATCCAATCACAAATTCTCTCATACTATGAATTATATTACGAACATTCAGTAAATGAGTTTAAGACAATTAAACATATAATATACACTTAAATAGTGAATCTATACTTATCAAATAAATAGAAAAACTGTAAATTGCGTAGCCGTCGCGTGGAGATCCCTCAAATTCTAACACCCGAGAGTGGATAAAATCTTATCACTTGGTCATTACGTAGCCGTCGCGTAGAGATAGAATTTTACTATGCTGGGGGCACCCGGAGAGGGTCCAAGCACCCGAATTGTGCCATGTCTGCAAATTGTTAGTTTCAACCAGTGTGTTACAAATAGAGCCTTGGTCTTCTTCAATTTGAAAAACACATTTTGTACTTCGAGTTTCTTTCTGTGTTTTATTTTCGAGCTTCATTTTTGTGTACGAGGCTTCTCCACCTCCGGCATTTTGTTCGAGAAGGAGATCTTCATAGTGAGCCAACATTCCTAGGAGTAGCAATCTTCTGATTGCAAACCAAGTAAATTGTTTGTCTCGTACTCTTTTTTAATTCTATAATATTTTTATTAAGCGTGTAATTATTTAAGCCCAATAGTTTGAGAAAGGTGTGAGTTTTATTTGTAAGGCAATTCACCCTCCTCCCCCTCTTACCGGCCTCAAGGGATCTACACTTGCATCCTACATACTCATAAGCGTATATCAAATACAACAATAAACCTAACTTAAACCTTTACCCAAATATCAAAACTTAGGGTCACACTGATTGCTCCAATAGAGGAGAGACTGAAGATTGAGACATTTGAGAGTACTCATTTAGCATATAGTTCTTAAAGTGTGAGCAAGAAGTGAAAGAGGATCAATAACAAAGGAAAAGGAAAATAAATTATAGATTCTAGAGGTAATAGTCATAAGGAGTACAAGAAGCAGGATAAAGAATTCACTTATTTCTTTTACAATAAGAAAGGTCATATGAAGAAATATTGCCTCAAGTACGCCAATTACGTGTAAAGAAAGGTAAACTTCTCAACTTTATTAGTTCAAAAGTCAATTTAGCAATTGTACCTTCTGATATTTGGTAGATAGATATCGGTGCTACTACTCACATAATTGTCACTATGTAGAGTTATCTCAGGAGTCGACTTCCGCTTGATGGTAAACGATACATCTATACGGAAAATAAAAAGAAGGTTGCAATCGAGTCTATTAGTGTTTTAAGGCTTTATTTAGGAACTAATATCTATTTGGATTTAGAAAAAACTTTTATTGTATTATCTTTCAGACAGAATTTAATTTCAATTCCTTGTTTGAATAAATCAGGTTATTTTTATTCATTTGAAAATTGAATGTTTAGTATTTTCTTTAATTCAGTTTTGATTGGCAATATTGGTTTCTTGGTTGATAAGCTTTATAGATTGAACACCTTTTACTCCTACGGTTGACAATGTAATAATGCATATTATAGGTATAAAACATAAATTAACTAATGAGAATTTTTTTAATGTTGTGGCATAGGCGTTTAAGATATATATTCAAACAACTCCTAGAAAGGTTAATATCACATGAAATTCTCGATTTCCTTGACATGTCTAACTTTAATGTCTGCATAGAGTGTGTTAAGGGGAAGGTCACTAACAAAAGAAACAAGGGGGCTAGCCATTATAGTGATGTTTTGGAACTAATACATACGGACATTTATGGATCATTCCCTAAGACATTAATTCAGAATGGACACATATATGTTATTAGCTTCATAGACGATTATTCTAAATTTGACTATCTATACCTTATTCATGAGAAGTCGCAATCTTTGGACATGCTAAAAATTTTTAAAGCTAAAGTTGAACTTTAATTAGGTAAGAAAATTAAATTCATTCGATTTGACCGTGAAGGTGAATATTACGATCAATATAATGGATCAAGTGAAGAACGTCCAAGACCTTTTGTAAACTACCTTGCTGAGTGTGAGATTGTGTCTCAGTATATCATGCTTGGTATACCTAGTTAGAATGGTCAAGCTGAGCAACCCAATCGTATCCTAAAAGATATGGTAAGAAGTAGGATAACTTTTACTTCTTTACATGAATCGTTGTGGTAGAGGCATTTAAGATTACAATTTACCTACTCAATAGAGTACCTAATAAGGTAGTAACTAAAATCTCATTCAAGAAATGGATGGGTAGGAAGCCTAGCATTAGGCATTTACACATCATGGGTTGTCCAGCTAAGGCTAGGCCTTATAGGCCTAATGAAAAGAAATTGGACTCAAGTATAGTTAGCGGTAATTTTATAGATTACTCTGAGAATTCAAGGAGTATAAATTTATGATCCTTCTAAAGGAGGTTTCTTTGAAATAGGAAATGTCAAATTTATTGAGGACAGTGGGAGTGATAAAATCAGGGAAGTATCTTTTGAGAAAAGTATTGGCGATCCTCTTATGGTCACTACTAGTGCGCATAGTAGCAGTATAGTTACCATACCACACATTATGAATATTATGCATCCAATGAGCGTAGTAAACTAAGATATTCCCATGACATCTCTAATATAATTAGAGGAGCCTACCACTAAAATGGAGGTGTTGCCTCATATTAATGAGCAAGTACC
>JBBMJZ010403677.1:0-13076 GCA_037833815.1 Zingiber zerumbet
CTCGGTAACTACCGAAGACGGAGAAGCTTTGTACAACCTCTCAATACAAGAATAAAGAAAAATAAGCTTATACAATAACAAATCTTACAAGATTTACAATGAAGAAACCCTAGCTTGCTTCTCCTTCTTGTATGGAACGCCTCTTGACCTTGGAAGTGCAGCAACACCTAGCTCCAAGAAGCTTCAAGAACTAGCGTAAACCTATGAGAAATGATCGCAAGAAGTGGAGAGGAAGAATTGCCGAATCGCTACGAAGAAGAAGGCTTTTGTACACTTTCTTCGCAACAGTTATATCTCAATCGATTAATCAATCGATTGGGGAGGCTTGAATCGATCGGTTGATCAATTCAGAGTGCCTCTATGCTCTGCTAGAGCTTGCCTGAATTGATCAACCGATCAATTCAGGCTTCCTCACGTCTGCGTGAGAAAACCAGCCCCAATCAATTGGCGATGCCCAATCGATCAGCTGATCGATTAAGGAAGCTTATGTGGTCGCGATTCAGGCTCTCAATCGATCGGCTGATTGATTGGGCTAGCCTTCACTCGCAGCCACCTCCAATCGATCAACTGATCGATTGGACTACGATTCAATCTATCGGTTGATCAGTTGACCTCCCTTTGACTTGCTTAACTCAAGTCCAAGGTTCCCAAACCCAACGTCCAGTCAACTGTGACATGTTGGGACTTCTCATGCCTAGCATCCGATCAACCTTGACATGCTGGGACTTCTTCACCAAGTGTCCGATCAATCCTTTGACTCACTTGGACTTACTGTCTCGTGCCAAGTGTCCGGTCCTCCATGACCTACTTAGACTTCCTTCCACTAGATGTCCGGTCATCCTTGACCCATCTAAATTTCCTTGTGCTAAGTATCTGATCACTCCTTTGACCTACTTGAACTTCCCAACACCAGGTATCGGGTCAACCTTGACCCATATAAATTTCCACGTGTTTGGCTTCACTCACCAGGTTTTTTCTTCTGCCTAGCTTCACCCACTAGAACTTTTATCTGCCTAGCTTCACTCACCAGGACTTTCACCTAGCTTCACTCACTAGGATTTTCACCTGGTTTCACTCACCAGAATTTTTCCACTATCCAACTTCACTCACCAGGACTTCCACCTGCTTAACCTCCAGTTAGGACTTTTCCAGTCAAGTATCCAGTCAACCCTTTGACCTACTTGACTCTTTTTTACATTTAACCGGACAACCATGAACAGAGGAGAATTGTACCAACAATCTTCCCAAATGGACGATTGCACCTACAATCTCCATGTATTGTCAAACATCGAAACCCAACATCACGACTCAAGCTTGAGTCAACTCAAGCTTAGTCAACCTGGTCAACCTGACTCAGAGGATATTGTACCAATAAAGGTCATAGGTAAGCGACTGAGTCACACACCGACGATGGTGCTGTTACTTAGCAGCAAGCTGCGTGAGGTTGGAAAATCGTGACAGAGTCGCGATTTCCACCGAAGCCAGCATTGCATCATAGAATATGTCGGCGATGGCATTCTAGGGCCGGAGAAAGCATCCCAACTGGTCGGTGATGTGCCAGTGTCAGCGGCGTGTTGAAAATCGCCTCTCGTAGTTTTTGTGTGAACTGCCAACGACAATGTCATCGGGCCAAGGGCGACTGACATTCAATGCTGGAAAGGGCCAACGACTACCCTAGTAGGTTGGTGATTGACTGTATTGGCCTATGTTTGTCGCAGTTGCGTAGTTGAGGCGGCGTGTGATATGCAGCGTAGATGTAGCACGATGAAGAAAACAGGAGAGAGTAGATTGTGTGTTTTTTTTAACTAAATCAAAACATAAACAAAAACCCAAAAAGATTTGATTTACTGCATTACTAATCAAAAAGGGTATTGATTAATACATAGATCAAAATAGAAATTTTGATTTAAACCGAACCGGGTCAAGTTCATTGAACCAGAGTGATTTTGACCCAAATAGTCGGGTTGGTTTAATCAGACCAATTTGGTCCAAACTTGAACTGATTTGATTTAAAATGGTTCGTTTAATTAGACCAGTTTGATTCAATCAAACCAGATTGCATCTAATTGGGATGGTTTGATTAAATAGGGATGTGCTAAATTTGTTCTAATTGAGCCAAAATTGATCAAATTGTCCCGATTAACTAATGGGTCAAAATTAATTAAATGGGATTAAGCTTAAATAAGAACAATCTAGGTTAGATATCCCTGCCCAATTATATTAATTCTAACAAGGACAATGAACCAAATTCAGGGTCCAATATCCCAATCGGTCAGTTCAACATTTATTAAGACATGGGCATCTCCAAGATAACAGTTGTGTGCCATCGGGAGATTGGATGTTTTCTAGATAACGTATATGTACCACCAGGAAAGTGACTATGTAACATTATGAGAGTGTCTCTGATTCATTGGAAAAAATGGCTAAGTAAAGTGCAGCAACTTTATTAGCATTGATCGCTCGAAGAGCGGCTATGTAAGATGTAATAATTTTCTTAGCAACTATCGCTCAATGTGCTCACTGTCGCGCGAACCATTTTCTCTAAGTATGAATTGAATGTTCTGATATCGTCTTTGTGAATAAACTCTTATATAGTCTGTGTGACTTATTTAGTCTTTGTAACTAACTAGTTTTAGTGACTTATTTTGAGCAAGTGGGAGATGTAGAAAATGGAAACATGGGCATGCCCACGTTGCCCACTTTTATTTGGGACAAAATATCCTTTTTACTCCTGAGATGATTCCTATTATAAAAGAAGCCTCCAAGGGTGAGAAGAGGGGTTCAGAATGTGATATTTGTTTTCATCGTAGAAGAAGAACATCTGAAAGGCTGCGGAATTTGGTTTGTGGATTTGTGAAAGACTTTCTGATTCTGTGATCGCTCTTCCGACAGCGAGCAAGTAAAAAATTTGTTCTTTGTCTTTAAGAGACCGCTTCGCTTCCGAAAATCAATCATTTATAGCTGACCCATCAAGTGCACCGCCAGATCAACCCATCTGGTCTTGTGCTTGATTTTTGGTCCTTCTGATCTACTAAGTGTCCTTGCTTAGTCTCTTGTTGTCTTGACCGGCTAGGTCTTCTGATGCCTAATGTCTAGTCTTCCTGACTCATTAGGACTTTTTATGTTTAGTGACTTGTACACTTAGCTTACCCATTAAACACATAATGTCTAACTTTAAACTTGTTGTCATATATTAAAATATATATTTGATTATCGGTGTTGATTGCACGAACAATAATGAAGTATTTATTAGAGAAAAGGTGATATCATTTAGACAGTTCAATATCATCGGCTCCACGATAAGATACCAATAGGTAAATCATAGAAAGTATTTTGTCATAACATAACATCTTTTTGCATGGGGAGGTACTTAGACATCTAACGAGGCATCTTGTGTTGGTCCCGATGCGACCGATAAAAGAGGGGTGAATTTCCTACAAATAAAATTCAAACCTTTTCTCAATATTTGACTTGATTAGATTAGTATGATTAAATTAAACAATAGTAAAATTGAACAATTAAAGAAAGAAAAGTAAGAGGACAATCTATTTACTTGGTTATAAAGTAGGTAGTTGTTAATCTAAGGTGTTGAAGAAAGCTCTACAAGAAAGTACTCCTTTACTGAAGGCGGAGTAGTCTCTTACATACTTTCAAGCTTACAAAACATTAGGAAAATGAATATAGGATTTATAGTTCAGTTGTTAATTTTCTAACTCCAGAAATTTTTTATACCCTCTGAAAAAATTTATCCGGGGTTTAGAGGCACCTTCAAGTAGGTCTAAAGCATCTTCAATAGATTAAGTTTTATCCACTGAAGATAAAACTTTATATTTGACTAACGGGTATTGAAGGTGCCTTTAATAGACTTGAAGGCACCTTCAACAAGCTTGTAGGTGTATTCACACTGTTCATGCGAGGTGCCTTCCAAGCCATTGAAGGCGCTTTCCATGAAGCAAATCAGCCTCTTAGCTGATTTTGTTCACGTAGGTGATGCTCCAGTTAATCAGAGTTGAGCTCACCTGAACCCAACTCCGACCTTTTCCTGGAGCAAACTTCCTCCCCCGCTTCTCCTTTCTCGAACATCGCATACGTTCTTCTTGTCCATTGATGTACTCTTCCGCAGTACATCGTCCCTCGAATGCACCAAGCCTGCCAACTCCCTTTCTGTGACATCCTTCTTGTTAGTTGCGTATTCCGCTCGATTTCTTATACTCCTAAGTTTTTATATATTTAGACATAAGTTATCAAACATAAACAGAACATAACTTAACTTAATTGATCATATTAAAAGTACAACAGGATACCTACATCTTAAATCCATTGGAAATTGATTTAAGATGAATTTGAGCAAATACCTATGTGAAAATGAGCAATAAAATAATTTGAAATTGATTAAATTGATTTTTTTTGAACGGTTAAAAAAATAAAATAATTAATTTTTTCACTATGACAGACCGTCAAGTAATCTATTATCAACATTCTATTTTGTTTTTTTAGTTTAAGGCTTTGTTTGGGAGTTTTAAATTGGAGAGAAAGGAAAAGATTTAGATGGAAAAGTGAAAAAAAAAAAACGTTTGGGAGTTTTTTTATGTAAAAAAAAGAAAGTGAGGGAAGAGAAAGTTTTCCTTTCATAATTAAAAGATTTTCCACCCAAAAATAGAAGAAAATGGAGGGAAACTTTTGTTAGAGGAAAATTTATTAATTTTTATACCAAATATACCCTACAAAAGTTAATACAAAATAAATATATTCCTTGATAAGTATTTTCCTTCCACTTCCTTACAACTTCCAAAAAAAAATAATTTCCATTTTTTCTCTCCTCCACTCCCAAATAAAATAACACATCATTTCTCTTCTCTTCATTTCTCCCTCCTTCCTTTCTTTTCTTTTTTTTTTTTTTTCCCTTCCAACTTCCAAACTAAGCCTAATAGTTTAGTGCTATGATGTTAGAAGTTGACTCCTCGATTGATAATTTTGATTTAATCGAAATGAGATTTTAAAAATATTCGAATTAATCAATATTAAACAAAAGAAAATTAAATTTCTGAATTAAGAATTTATAAATTCAATGAGTTCATCGATTAATTCGATTTACTCACCCAATCTTTTATTCTTATTTTATTGGAAGGTACTAAAACTTTTCACATTTACATGATTGAGGTGAGATATTTTTTGAAGACACATTTTCGAAGTGCATAGCGTGGGGTTGATAAATTCCTGAAACTTTGAGGGTTAATTTGCAAACTACGCAGCGAACGTGGCCCCTCGGTGGCATTTCGGTTAATATTTACCGTGGGCATGAGCAAATCTGGAAGCTAAAGGATTAACCAAACATAAGATCCTTTGTCGCAAATGACATCTTGTCCTCTCTCTCGCTCTCTCTCTCGCTGCATCGTCCGAGACGAAATGCTGCAAAGGTCAAAACCCCTCTTCCTCCGCTCCGCGATCCACATCTCTCTCCTCTATAATTCTGCTTCGCGGCTCCCAGCTCCACGGAGAACCAATTCACTTCTCCATTTTCTCCTCCGGGCTCGTTCATCCGTAGCAGTTTGAGAATCTGCTGCAAAGGGTGACTGAAGAGGAGATTTCGGAAACCCTATCTGCTTATCACAAACCCCGATTTTTCTGCTCCTAGAAGCGCGCCCCAAAAGAAAGGTGTCGCCTTGACACGGCTTTTGTACGTGTATTTTTACCTCGCCCCTTCTCTGCAGCGGAGCAAGCCATGGCGAACTCGTGGAGTCGAGCGAAGAGAGCCTTCGGGCTCAATCTTTGCGTTTCTGTACCCCAGACCGCGGACGTCGATGACAACGGCCCTCGGACGGCCGAGGCTGCGACCGGAGGCAGGAGGGCGTCGAGTCCCTCCGCCTTCTCGGTGGTGTCTTCTCCAGGTGGTTCGGCAGAGACGTCGGAACTCCAGCCGCGGATGCCTACAACGCCGACTCCGACGTCCGGCGGCCTCCGGCTTCGTAGATCCTTAAGCAGATCGTCAAAGGTTCGTGCTTTTGCGATATATATTTGTTTTGTGCAAGCTATTGATTCTTTTCCGATTGATTAATGCTTCGTTTTGCTGAGCTTCTTGCGATTTCAAGAAACTTTGTCGTGATTAGGTGTATTAAAAGCAGTCAAATTTCTCATTTTTTTTTTAATATCTTAGAGAAGCAACTCTCATTTTATCTTCGCTAATTTCCCTCATTTTATATTTTCGTCGCTTGTGCTCCTCCGGGCAACGTCTTACGTTCATTTTATGGACCAATACATTTTCCCTTATTGGAAAAAGGGCAAGGTTTTGTTTTCTATTCTTCTTCAATCCTCGGAAGGTAAAATGACCATGTGAAAGCGTGAAGGGTTTGTTTTCTTTTGTCTTTTTTTTTTCTCTTTTCAAATTAGAGGCTGTTGACTAAGTATGGCCAAGGCTAAACTTACAAGGATGAAAGGACCCCCAAACCCAAATATAAAGAAAAACTATTCAAGCTTTCTTAGATTACACATTCTACTGGTGTTGACTCTGCCCGAGCAGCATGTGGTGTTTCAAAAAAATTTCCATTTAGTTCCATTGCTAAAATTATATATAAAAAGTATAAAGTATAGTGGATGGAGGTGGTGGGGGACTAAAGGGGCATCAAGACTTTAACTGGCTGTAGCATTTGATCGACAGTGGCAAATGTGTACTTTCTTATGAGCTGTACTCCAAATGCTGTAATGACAAATGTGAAGTAGTTCAACTACCACCGTTTGGACTATATGGGAATTGCAACATAAACATTCATTACACTACTGAATTTAGTAGCAGGTTGAAGATGGCTGAAAGATTAAACGAATGGTATTTATCATGATCGGTGCTCATTGAACTTTTATGAAGCTGGCCCTACATGAAAATTAACTTGCGTGATGGATTTTTTTGCTCTTTTGTTTTGAAGTTTATGGTGGTTCTATGATGACTCCTTATATTTATGGTTGCAGAGTGCACATGATGCTGACTCATTCAATGTCTTACGATTCGATAATAAAAGTTCTTGGTAACTTTTAAGTTCTAATAGCCGGTTTAGTTGACGTTCGTCCATATTTAGTGTTCGTGACTTGATACTTCTATTCACATCATTTACTAACAAATTTCTGCAATGGTATGATTTACTCCATGTGTTAAACTCATAAGAAACCAATAAGTTTGGTGATTTATGTAGATTTTTATAAGCTACGTCTGATAGTGAATCTTCTTTGTAGGGGCATCAAAGCATTTTACTGTGTGCATTTCTAGTGCACGTGTTATTAAATAGGGTTAATGATCCAAATCATATATGCATTGGCAGCATGTATGGCTTAGTTCATATATGATTTAGCTGATTAGCCATAGTAAATATTATTGTATCTGAGAATGTATAAACGTCTGAATTCGATCTTGCATTTATTTATTAATTTTAAAATCTGGTTAAAGAGTTTTATTTGTTGAAGTGTACTTGCAGCTATACCTGATTTAGAGAGTATGCATAAACTAAGTAACCACTATAGATTTTAAGTAAAGAACCATACTCTACCGCAATATCTTTCAGTTTGTTTTGTTAATTTTTGGCCATCATATATCCTCTTTTTGTTGTTCCTTTTTAAATTCCTTTGTACTGAGGTTGTTTTAACTCGAGCAAGTTCTATAGCCATAAGTTATGATCGTTCCATGTTGGAGATATCATTCTTATGATGAAAATGAAACATATTTCTTTCATCTGTCTCTCACTTATTTAGTTGTCTTGCATTATTCGTTTGCAGCTGATTTCCTTTACTATTTGTTTCAGTTTGCATTCTTCTTATTGCACTGAGTTGTGGTAGTTTTCTGACAGTATACTATCTTATTCATACTTTCAGAAGATATGCTCCATTTGTCTTGGTACCATGAAAGCTGGGCAAGGTCATGCACTCTTCACTGCTGAATGCTCACACACATTTCACTTCCAGTGCATCGCCTTCAATGTGAAATATGGAAACTATATGTGTCCAGTTTGCAGAGCTAAGTGGAAAGAGTTGCCCATTCAAGCCCCCCTCATCACTGAACACCCTCATGGTAGAGCTAGAGTAAATCCAGTCAACTGGTCACAAGAAGATGGCCTTCGTCGAACAAACTCAACTAATCAGCAACATCGTCCCTTTTCTTATTTCTATGCTTCTGAACCGAGCACTTTCAATGACGATGAGCCTCTAAACTGCCAGTCAGTAACAGGGGAAATTATGCAGCAAAATTGTGTCAGAGCTGTAGAAATCAAATCGGTTCCATTATTCTCAGCCATTCCAAAATCAGTCTCCCAAGAAAACTTCATTGTACTGGTACATCTTAAGTCTCCTAATGCTATCAGCGAAAATAGCCCTAGTAGAAACCTCAATGTTGCTCCTGGAATGTTGTGGAGTTCTCGTGCTCCTGTAGATCTTGTCACTATACTTGATGTCAGTGGCAGCATGGCAGGCACCAAGCTAGCACTTTTGAAACGTGCCATGAGTTTTGTAATCCAAAATCTTGGCCCCCTTGATCGGCTTTCAGTTATCGCTTTCTCATCATCTGCACGGCGACTTTTCCCCCTCAGGAGGATGACAGAATCTGGCAGGCAGCAAGCACTGCTAGCTGTAAATTCATTAGTATCAAGCGGCGGCACTAATATTGCAGATGCCCTCAGAAAAGGTGCCAAAGTGATTGAAGAACGCAAGGAGCAGAACCCAGTCTGCAGTATTATCCTTCTATCTGACGGGCAGGACACATACACTATGGCTTCCAGTTGGAGTAGAAATCCTTCGACTCATCAAGACTACAGGTCACTTATTCCATTGTCAATTCTTGGTCACACAGCCCACAAGATTCCGGTCCACGCTTTTGGTTTCGGTACAGACCATGATTCCACTGCAATGCATTCAATCTCTGAGATTTCTGGTGGAACATTCTCTTTTATTGAAACTGAGGTGGTGATTCAAGATGCTTTTGCCCAGTGTATTGGTGGGCTGCTGAGTGTGCTTGTGAAAGAGATGCAGTTGACGGTGGAGTCTGTGCAACCCGGTGTGCAAATTGTTGCAATTAAATCTGGCAGCTACGCGAATCGGGTAGAAGATAATATGCTGTCTGGATCGATCAATGTAGGCGACCTCTATGCAGACGAGGAGAGGGATTTTCTCGTGTATGTTAACCTTCCACCTTCCGAAGACACCCCGCAGCTCAGGGTGTGCTATACATACACAGATGCCGTCTCCAAAGAAACTGTTAGTCTGCGAGATGACATAAAAATTGAAAGGCCAGAAACCGTCGAATCATACACACCATCTGTGGTGGTTGACAGAGAGATAATTCGTGTCCAAGCTGCTGAGGCAATGCAGGATGCGAGGGATGCTGCTGATCGTGGTGCTCTAGATGAAGCAGTATATATACTTGGGGAGCAGAGGAGGAAACTGACTGACTCATTGGCAGGACTGTCTGGCGACCAACTTTGCTTGGCTCTGGATGCAGAACTAAGAGAGATGCAAGAGAGGATGGCCAGCCAGCAGAGGTACGAATCTTCGGGACGGGCATATCTGCTATCAGGGCTGAGCTCACACTCATGGCAGAGGGCAACAGCACGCGGAGACTCCACAGAGTCTGCTAGCCTCGTTCATGCTTATCAGACTCCCTCAATGGTCGACATGTTGCATCGTTCACAGACATTTTCCCCTTCCCCCAGGGTTCCCACGCAGCCTATTCAACCTTCCAGGTCATTCTCTGTGCGACCTCAACCGAGGTGATTGGTTTTGGGAATGACAACCATGCTCTGCAAGATAGATTGATATCTATATATATTTCTCATCTATTCGAAGTCGCGCACGGTGGATTCAGGTATACCGGAGAAAATGAAAATGGAGATTGAAGTGAAAGAAAATTGGGGAATGTTTCAGGAAACGAGTGAATAAAACCCAGAGAGGTGGAGAAAAATGCCTTTTTTTGTCTCTTTTTTGGTCTGGATTTTGGTTATGTACTGGTGCACATAGGAGAGGTTTTCTCTGGAAGTGGCATTGGTTGGTAGTATTTAGAAATATGTGGGTTTCTTTTCTTCTCAATTTTATATACCTACAATTTCTCTCCACGTCTCGCAATCAGGTGCATTTATTGTAGTGACTGCTAATTCTGGTACACTCTATCTATGCATGATCGATGCAGGTTATGTCTTCATGTAACACCTGAAGCTTTTTTTTTTTAATATTTTTATGTAGTAAAAGTTTTGTTATTTCAGCGTTTGTTTTCACCTTGTATAAAATTTTGTTAAATGATCAAGACAAATAAACTTTGAAAGTAATTATAAGTGTTTTCCAGGAAAGAATAATATTTAAGCTTTCATCTACACGCCTTTGCTCTATTTGTTATGTGAGGAACAATAAATTTATTATTACATTTGTTTAAGGCTAAGGTTGTTAAGTTAATTATAACCTCGAGTTGAAGTTTTATATTTGTATTTTATTACATTTTTATCTGATTGCTCGCAAGAGTAGACAATAACAATTAAAAACTACAAACTCTTAACAGCTCCTTTTCTATTTTTATTTTTTTAAAATAAAACTTATAATTTATTAAAAAAGAAGCACGGAGCGGCTCCTGAACACTCCCAGCGAAAAAGGGAAGGAGCTCGAGCTTGCACATCAGCAGACGCTAATGATCATAGAAAAAGATACATCGGTTGTTTTAATGGTCACTCTATGATATCAGACTAGGAACATGGAAGGAAATAAATATAGATATATAAACGAAAAACACACGGTGAGGATAAATCATGTAAGTAATTCCATGCTCTACAGTTAGAGCATGGAAGCTCTCCAAAAGCTTGTTTAATACCATATTTGCATTATATCAAAATTAAAAAATTTAACTTATCCCTCTATTATTAAAAAAATAATAATATCACACTTTTTATTATATATCTTTTTTATTTCTTCTTTATATTTTACGCTATATATAATTATTTTTTATAAAATTTAAATCCATAAATTATTTAAAAAATCCCACTCTAATTTTTAGCCTGCAACAATTTTTTAATAAAAATTAAAAATTAATTTTAATCAAAAGATTAAAAAGAAAAGGAAAAATAGGAGCATTTAGGAAGCCGCTCCTGCCGAAAGTAAAGACCGAGAGAGTTCCGTGGATATCCTTAGAGCATCATTGGACTAAGTGGCTCGTCTGAAGGAGTGGGAAGGAGTTCCTCCTTTTTGTGTAAAGAAAAAAGAAAAAAAAATATCTCCGCACGAATCTTCCCTGTTTTATCAATTTTTTATTAGTTTCGTTTTAAAATAAAAAAATAAAAACCATAAAATATTTAAAAATAAAAATTTATAAAATGTGTGACTATATCGGGGAAATACATTATTACGTCTCTATTGTTTATGAGTTTTCCCACTTATGTCCCTAAAATATTTTCGTTCCCATTTATGTTCCTCATAAATAATTTTCGTTCCCACTTTTGTCCCTGCCGTTAACTGGTCCGTGAATATGAGACGGAATCGACACGTGATTTGCACGACTGATGGGCCTTTTCATGATCGGGCTCCGGCAGCGGGTGCAGGTCGTCGAATTTTCGCCGGATCAACTTGTGGAGCACAAAGGAGAGACACAGATCTTTGAGCCTGCTGTCTGGATCGCTGGTCGTGAGCAGGCTTCCCTGGCACTGCCAGACCTTCTCCAGGGTGATCAGTCTCTTCTCATTAGCTACCCGCAGCTCGATCCGGTAATCCGATGGCGCAAGCTGCAGCTTGTTCTCCGGTTTGGCTTCGCCGTAGACCAAGTACTTGTAGCCTCTCATGGTGATCGGATCTGGCTTCTCAGAGCTGCTTAATTCGTGCTCATAGCTCATGTAGTCAGCGACCAGCCGCGAGTTTTGACTGTGCCGGTAAGACTAATCGGCCAGCTGAAACACCCACATCCTGAACAGGAGCTTCACCACGTGCAACAGCAGTATCGTCCAGATGGCCGGTAGAATTTGGCCGTCGCTAGTGGTGTAGAGAATGCCGGTGTAGACAGAGTCCATGATCTTGACGAGCTCGTACTTCAACCTGCTCACCCTGTTCTTCTCGAAATCGGCATGGCAAACACTGTCAGTGAGGACGAGGAGGAGCGCCACCGAGAGCCAGTTGAAGTCCTTTTGCGTGAAGGTCATTTGTTGCGTCGAGCCGATGGTGTACGGGACCAGGGAGCCGGAGGTGATCACCAGGCCCTCAACTCTCAGCAACTCTCTTTCTCTGTGCCTTTGGGCCAAGTGGAGCTCGTGCTCCTTCTGCAAATCGATCTCGATCTCTCGATCTGCACCTCCCTCTCTCGCTCTCTCTCTTCTCGTCCAATTTAAAATCTTTGCTCCAGTTTTTTTTCTAATCGATTGACAGCATAAATTCATTGATTTGATGAGTTTCTTGCATATATTCCTCGAGGGACACGTTCGCGACAAGACATCTATGCTCGAATGAATGAGGTTTGCGTCGGATGAACGAGGAATCAGGATTTTTAGGGGATTTTTACAAGCACGTGCAGATCACGTGTCGATTCCATCTCATATTCACGGACCAGTTAACGACAGGGACATAAGTGGGAACGAAAATAATTTATGAGGAATATAAATGAGAACGAAAATATTTTAGGGACATAAGTTAGAAAACTCAGAAATAATAGGGACGTAATAATCTATTTTTCCTACGGGTGACTATTAATCTTTTAAATAATAACTAATATATAAAAAAGATATTTATCTTAATTTTATCGAAATTCGAACTCTAAATTTTATATTGACACCACTTTCAACTGTAAGTCACTGTACCATCCAGAGGTACAAAACTAGCTGGTTAGAACCTCTTGCGTTAGCACGTATCATAATGCCGATGTTCTTAATCATTAATGTAATCCAACAAAACTCGCTGCTTTTATTTCAAACTTACCAAATTAAGCCGTTGGAGTGGGCTCCACGGAAGAAGTAAACACTCTAAACGTACTCAGCGCGTAAACCCACGAAATTGCCTTCTGGAGTGGGTCCTCCGTTTCCCATTGGCACACGTGTCAATGGAAATCTGTATCTCTCTCTTTTGTTTTTTTTTTTTTTTTTTTT
>JBBMJZ010403687.1:0-13075 GCA_037833815.1 Zingiber zerumbet
CTCAATGGCGTAAAAGGATTCATACAGCCGACCCCACCTAGTGGGAAAAGGCTTGGTTGTTGTTGTTGTTGTACATCATAATAATTGTCAAGGATTTTATAATAAGCTTCTAAGTAAAATCATATGCAAATTTTCTCTATACTTCTTTAGCAATTGTCTTATTAAATAAATGTCAGATATGGTTAAACTTCCAAACATTAAATTAAAATGGTTCAGGAAATGTTTGTTACTTCTCTCATTCCCTCTTCTAAATCTTTCTCAAAGTTTCGTATATGACAACAACTCGATTCTTTTATAAATGAAACAAAATTGTATATATCTCTATGCTAATTTTTTCTAGATTCCTTGGGAATCTTTCTAATCCTCAAAATTTTATTGAAAAACTTAGTTAACTAAATCATACCCTAATCTCTTAAATTCTTCAAAATTTAATGTTATCCAAACCTACATTTTTACTTATGTTGATTCATATATTTGAATAATTAAGCATATGGAATTCATACACAATATTAATATTCACAAAGTCAAGATATACATACGGAACAACAGCTGCATCAGCAATTTTTGGGTGGGAATGAAGTATTTGCTCCAATTCAGCAGGAGGAACCTGAATATTAGCACATAAAAATAATAAAAATTCAAATAAATGTCAACAATGGTAAGAATGAGAAATTAGAATTCAAGCTTACACACCTGATATGCTTTATATTTGATTAACTCCTTTAACCTATCTACAATGTAGAGGAAACCATCATGGTCAAAATAGCATAGATCACCGGTCTTTAACCAACCTTCAGGATCCAATGTGGAGGCAGTTGCTTCAGCATCGCCAACATAACCTTAACCAGGATTTTTTGCAAATTAAAACAATACATATATATAGTTTTTCTCATGCAAAAAATGCACAAACATCATTTGAAAATTCAATTAGCAAGTACACCTTGCCAAGTTATAAACATGTAAACAATGTTTTCCTTCCTAGGCAAATTGGTGTTTGGCCATACAGATAAAAAGCAAAAGCATTAAACCCAGCATAAGCCATAGAAGTATTTGGATAACAGTAGTCCCCTCGGGACAAGCAGTTGGCTAGTGCATAGAGGGTTGCCATCATGAGGTCTAAGGTCAATTCCTGGCTAGTAGACAAGTTCCTGCCCTCCCCCATGCACTGGTGCTCGGGCTAGTAGTCACCCATGATTTACCTCCCTTCACATAACTTGGAGACGGACTGTAAAGGGCACTTGGAGTGAGCGTTATCACCTTTTACCACCATTTGGATAACAGTATAGTAATGAAGAGATGTATTAAAGTACTAGTAGCAAAGTTAACATATGAAGAAAAGAGATTCACTATACCTTCCAAATTTTTGGATTCAGTTTAGAACAATTATGTAGCTATAGTTGAGCAACAATAGAAATGAACAATTGCCAGACCCAGATGAATGTTTAACAAAATTATATTGCAAAGTTGGTTGAGGTGCTTAACTGGACAATAATAGAAAGTCATGTCCTTTTATTTTTTTGATATTGTTAGAACACTTTGATTCAGTTAAATAGCTAATATAACATTTATAATACTATAATCATCCACATGTATAACGAGTTTATATCACATTTCCAGTATCAATTTGATCTCATTCAATTGTTGAACAATAAAAGGGCAACCCAGTACACAAAACTCCCACCAATACAAGTCTCGGAAAGGGTCGGACTATATTAGATCTATTGTACGCAACCTTACCAAATGACTACCTCCAATATAATCAAATTTATTACATGGCTCCTTTGAAAGTTTAAAATAGGTCTAAGACACTTTATTTGCTCAATTACTTATTTGTCTGTTAAGTGTTTCAAAATTTAGATATTCAAAAGCAATATAAACCACAATAAAATAAGAAAGCAGCACAATAAAGAGCTTTATTTAAGGGATAACTAGAGATAAAATGTATCTAAATTTGATGATTGATTAACAGCCATCTCATTCTTGTCTCTCTTATTTGTTTCTGTTTCTTCGGTCATTCTTGTCAGACTGATGCTCCATTACTTTTTCAGCAAATATAATAAATCCTGATCTCTTAATTCTAGACATTTTGGCACCAATTAATCAAATGTTAAGCCTACTTACAAAGTTGCAGGAAAATGACATTCATACCTATTTCATCTCCCTTAGCATCATCATGCAATGTTTGTCACAGGAATTAATCTCATCTTCTATTGAACTTTGTACAAGGCTATATCACTAGTAAAGTTCCATCCCCTTTTATATACAGAATTTGTATTATAAAAAAAAATCTACTATGTGATCACTATAGTTGTTTGAAACCAATTTTATTAAAAGGGAATATAAAAGTTAGACTCAGAATTTATAATTCTCATACTACCTGTTTAAATGTTTGGATTTATGTATAAATATTTTGATTTCCACTTCCCATGTTCAACACAATTACAAGAATAGTTGTTTGGACTTGGGCAGCCAAACATGGAGATTCCCCATTGATTAAGAAGCTTTTGTCCATTCAACGGTTGAGGTTGAGCTAACGGTAGCTTGTCTCCAGAGTTGGTTTGAGCAGCACAATAGAGGTGCATCCAAGGTTATGACTGTTTTAGGACTTAGGCCACCAAAAAACAATGGACAAATGTGGTTTGGAAATTGGACATCCAACCTTAGCCTATATTCATGGTATGGCTTTGGGCACATGGATATCTCAAGTCACGGGATAGACTATCGCATGTATAAAACAACATTTATGTGTTTTGTGGAACTACAGGAGACCTTGGACTACTTATTCTTTTGATGTCAGACTAGCAGCATGTTATGTTACAAGGTGCGGACTTGGCTTGGGATGAAGCATGAAATGAGCACACATCAAAGGATGATGTGTGTCTTCAAGCAATAGTTTTGAGGCACTCAACTTTTGACAAAGGGATGACACTTAACCATATCATGGATGATTTACCATATATGGATGACTAGGAACAAGTGTCTGTTTGACACTGAGTGTACAAATATAGACTGGATACTTATTAAGATACATATAACATTTATTTACTTTTGATTCTTAGGCAGAATGTTCATGTTTATGGGATGGGCTCTGATATGCCCAACAGAAGATATACATTCTTCTCTTATATATTTTTTCATTTACCCATAAAAAAATTACAAATATATTTGATATCATAATAAAATTCTTAAGTACGATGATTTCATAAATATATAAAACATACTTTCCAAGTCCTACCTCTTGTAATCTTTTACATGTTGTAATTCCTTCCTAATTTTCCAAAAATAGTTATGCATATAGGAATTTTGTTTTCAAGACTTATGGGCTTTTTGAAAGTTTATTTTGATAAATCTTCTATTTAGGAAAATAAATTGATTTTGAAAGTTTTTTATTTAATAATTATCTTGTTTAGAGAATAAAAGATTTATTCCAAATTTAATAGGGTTCATTGAAGTATATGGTTATTCTTTCCATGAATATTATTAGTATATCTCTAATTTTGATTAGGTTCATGTTAAAAATCTTCTAATTAATAAATTTTCTCTTCATGAGGATTAATAAATTTATTTTCATGAATATCATTCTCTATGTGAGCATTCTTTTGATTAGGTTCGTGTTAAAAATCTTCTAATTAATAAATTTTCTCTTCATGAGGATTAATAAATTTCTTTTCATGAATATCATTCTATATATGAGAATTCTTACTTTTCTGAGATTTATCTTGTGATACATAATGTAGTATAAGAGCAAAATTTACAATTTGGTGTTCACTAGTCTGCCTTTTCCTACACTATTTCATCTTCAATTGATGTTATACAACTAGACCAACCACCCCTTGAGTCCATCTGTTGGTTCTTGATGGTGCTTGACTTTTGCCCATGTTCTCTAACTTTGGTAGCCAAACCAACATCCCTCACCTCTACAAGGCCTCCACACCTTAATTAATCCTTTACAATTCTACTATGGCTCATGATGCCTTAATTGATTGTGAGCATGTCTCTTTTGTAGATCCGAAGTAGCGTCGCTACCTTCCTCTCTTGACCCCCTTTTTATTAAAACTCACCCCACTAGTTGTCAACGTCCACACTTACCATTTTTGTCAACATAAGTGAAACTATGTGATGGCTAGTGGGGAGTAGGGTGCACTGGCTAGCTTTGAAAAAATCTTTAATTAAATACATTGAGTATACTTACAATCAATTAAATTTAATCAATTTTCCTTGTACCTATTAAAATTCCTCCCACTGCCCCCACACTTTTAACAACACCAAGGTTCAAAATCTCAAGCCATGTTGAAGTTTTGATCTTTGATTGGAACAATATTGTTTCGATATCATATCAATATTTCAATGAAGATAGAGAAGGAGAAGAAGACATTGTCCATGCCAAAAATTGTTTTAAATGTTGTACCACGTCAAGAGAAACCATCAAAACACATCATCCCAATAAATTACCCAAACTATATACCACTCAGCATAAACAATGTCTCATTCCTTCATCTCCTTCCTCTATCAACCTACAATCTATTATCGCACCATGTATCAAAGCGTTGGCAAGATCCTGTGATAATATCTTTTCAATCAAAGACCGAAACTATGACAAGGCTCAAGATTTTAAACCTTAGTGCCGAGTGGTATCTAGTTTCGATGATTAACTAGAATGATATGTTTTGACCATTTTACCCGACATGATACGAGATTTCAAACCATGAACAACACCACTAACACAATGTCACCACCGCACACCAATTTAGAATTCCTTCCACTCCATATATTTGACAACATGACAATATTATAAAATAATTACTCTAAATTTACATTAGTTGTAACTAAACTAATTACCTCACAACCCAACCCATCTCAATAGTCACTTCAAGACCCTTGAAGGCATTCCCAAACCCAAAGTTGACAACAAATTTTATTGGTTGCTAGCATTCTCCACTTTTTATTCTAATAATGATGCTTGTGTCTGTGTGACCCACAGATAGCTAAGATATCTCCTAGGAGCCCATTAACGTGATCCCTACAAAAGTAGAAACACTCAATTTCTCCTCATTCGTGTTTAATCTTATCATTCCAACTCAAATAAGTGGCCACTTTGTCATTATTGAATTATTGTCGTGAGGAATATTAATGTAAGTTAGTTTAAATTATATCTCCTTTTGTTTTCTCATAAACTAATAAGTGTGAAATGGTTCTAGGACATTTTTATGAGATTGGGCAAAATGTCAATTTTAGTTGTCTTTACTTTTACAGGTTGAAGCAAAATAGTGCTAAACTTGATCCACTTATATTAATTTTCTCTTTAAATTATCAATACTATTTGTTCTCTTAGATTTTTTTTAAATAGTCATATTTTCATATATCAAGTTTTTTATTTTTTTATAATGTGTTATAAATTTCCTTCTTTTTAAAAATTCACTTCTATATTTGCTGAGCACACTCCAACTTGAATAAAAAGTTTTTTTTTGTTTCTTTCTTTGGAGAGCTTATAGAGAAATATCTTAAAGGAAATGTAATTCAGAAAAACAATCAAGCTTGAAAGAAATCAGTGAGGGAGAACAGAAAAATCAGCTGAACAGCCTAATGTTGAGCTTAACTTAAAAAAATCTCACAACTGTTCCGATAATTAAAGAATTAAGATATCCAAATATCATCCTAATTATTGAAATAGGATAAGAAGAGCATACTTAGAGAAAGGACCATGTAAACATCATAAACATAATTTTCCCCCAAAACAAAAATGGAAATGTATAGCAAAGAACCTGCACTTCTTGGTTTAACAAAACTCCCAATTGACTGAAGTATAGTATATTGCAAAGGATCCAGTTTTTTGCTTAATAGGCTATCTATTTTATTAAGCCAAATTTTACAAATCAAGGACGTGGAGATTCTTTTAATACTGGGTTTTAAAATAAAAAAAAATAGCATACAAAAACAATAGTTATTACGTTTTTCTTCTGCATTAGTTTTTCGTCAAATTAATTTGGCAACTAATGGAGTTCATAATTAATGGTGAGGGATTGGCTATTCAGTATTCTTGTTCGAGCATTGTTGTAGTAATTTTGGTTAAAACTGCTACAATTGAAGCAGTTTTAGCTAAAGCTGCTCCCAACATGGAGTCAAAGCTGCTCAAACACAGCTCCATGTTGCAATAGTTTTGGGCAAAATTGCTATGACTGCTCTAATTGTAGTAGTTTTTGATCAAAATCGCTTCAACAGTATTTGACCAATTTTTATCGAGTTAGATTAGTTTTGATTAAATTTGAGCGCTTTTAACCAATACTTGAGTAATTTTGATGTTGTTTGGGAAAAAATCAAACAGTTTTGATCAAAATTATTCTAATACTATTTAATCTATTCTAATTGAGTTGAATTAGTTTTGATAAAATTTGAACAATTTTAACTTATATTTAAGCAGTTGTAGTTTTTGTTGACTATAATTATCTAATAATTTTAAGCATGTTGAAGAATAATGACATATTTTTGAGATAAAATAGAGATTTTCTTAAGATTTTTGTTTTTTATTAATTGTCGTAAGAGAGAAGCCAAAGCTGCTCTCTCTGATGGTGAGACTACCTTTCATGATTGTGGGCCCACGAACCCAAAGCTCTCCTCTCTGACCGGGTCCCAGCGACTCCCCAGTGGTGGGGTCCACGATCTTGGCCTCTACGTTCGCCGCTATCCGTCCAGTAGAACCATACCTTCTCTTCTCCTCCGGATCCTTCGTTCCCGCAATCCCACCGGATGACTCCGTCAAACCATAACCCTGTCCGTATGATCGATCACCCAAAAAGAAAACCGCCGTCAGTCCGCCGTCAATCTGTTCCTTACCTTTGCTTTAATATTTTTTTAAAATGTTTTCAGGATTTGAGGTCGTGCAGTAGGAACCTGGACAATGTCGATGCTCGGGAAGCGAGCAGCAAAGCTCTCCGACACCTCCCGACCAAGCGGCGCGCCGCCGCATCCCAGAACCTTCAGGGAGGAGAGATCTCGGCCGACCACAGCGTCCGACTTGGCCATCGCCAGAACCAGCGGCGGCGACACCGGCATGATGCTCACTCGGTACCGCTCCACCGCCGCGAGCATCGCGCTGAAGTCGAACCGCTCCATCAGCACGATCGTATCCCCCAGCGCCACCTCGCGGAGCACCATGAAGTATCCGAACACGTGGAAGAGAGGGACCGTGAAGAGGGTCACCCGCGGCCACGCCTCCACCTCCTCCGCCTCCGCCTCTTGCGCCGCGGCGTGGTAGGATGCGATCAGGGCGATGAGGTTGCGGTGAGATAGCGCTACGCCCTTCACCCGCCCCGTCGTCCCCGACGAATAGAGGATCGCCGCGGTGTCCGATTGCTGTATCTCCACCGGAGGCAGCGGTGCCGGATTGGGGTCGAAGAAGGACCGGAATCGCGGGGAGTCGAGGAGGATAGTAGGGATATGGGGCGGAAGCTTGGACGCAGTGGCAGCGGTGGCAAAGGCGACGGAGGGGTTGGAAAGGCGAATTTGGTGGGCAATCTCGGCAGGAGTGCTGAGGGGGTTGGCTGGGGAGACTATGGCACCGATGGAGAGGAGGGCGAAGTAGAGGACGGGGATATCGAGATCGGGAGGGGAGATGAGGAAGGCGACGTGGCCCCTGGAGAGACCGGCTCGAGAGCGGAGGGCGGAGGCGAGGTTTCGGATGCGAGCGAGGAGGTCTGGGTAGGAGACGAAGGCTCCGGTGGCGGCGTCGATTATGGCCGGTTGGTCGGGGAGGGGGGAGGGGATGAGGGAAAGGGAGAAGGAGGCGGCATTCAAGGGGACGGAATCTGGTGGCAGGGGGACGGGTCGTCGGAGGCTGTGGAATGTCTTGGTTTCGCTGCAGAAGCCGCTCCGCGGATCTACGGCCGGAGCCGAAGGAGTAATTCCATCCGCCATGGCATGCGAGGAGGAGCAGGAGCAGGTGGACGTGAGGAACGAGAAGGCTCGGGAGAAATAGAGTCGCCGGTAGTCGAGATTTCAGAGTTAATTGCGACTGAAATAATAATAATAATAATAATAATAATAAAACCCCGCAGGATAAAAAGTATGCGGACCATTTAAGGCGAATGTGGGTTCATTGATTTGCAAGAGCACGTGATCGGATTTGTCAACTGTGGCAGTATACTTACTGCTGCTGTATTAATGCGAAAAATCGTGTCTCCCTTTTATTGAAATACTACTCTATTTTTATCAAAGTCACTTTGACCACCCCTCGTCCTAAAATATTTCCAAAAATGTCTTGAATTAGTCCGAATACAGCGCTGGGATATCTTTTGAATTTTTTTTATATATCTAAAGATTAAATTTGCAAATTAAGGGATTAATTATTTTTTAATAGTCGGTTGTTCTAAATAAAATAATGACTTGAATTAAATAAAATTTTAAATCAAATTTGCCCATAAAATTATCCAAAATTAGTATTCACCCTATAAAAGACTGAAATATCAATTTGGAATATTTGAAAATTTTTCACTATATTTGTTTAATTTTTTTATGTGTTAGATAAAAATATCTCAAAAATATATGAATTTATATGCAAATGATTGCTCTAAATTTGATATTTTTTAAGTATATTGTTTCTTTTCAAATTATAGTGTAATAAAGTTAACAAAATCAAACTAGAATTATTCAATCTTCGCCTA
Organism: Zingiber zerumbet; assembly: GCA_037833815.1. Taxonomy (NCBI): domain Eukaryota; kingdom Viridiplantae; phylum Streptophyta; class Magnoliopsida; order Zingiberales; family Zingiberaceae; genus Zingiber; species Zingiber zerumbet. Next base: position 8,658 of record JBBMJZ010403687.1, read on the forward strand.
CTATGCAAAAAACTAATACAAAGATTGTATTATTGCACCATCTTGCATGTTTGTCCCTTGGTTTGTAAAATAAAAAATCTGGATAAAATGAATATTTTAGAATTAAAAAACTAAACAAATTTCACAAACTAACTAGAGTCACATGGACTTATGCAAAGAACCAACAAATAGTCACTTGGTGTAGTAGTAACTGAACTAGATTTAAAGAACTTTCAACTAAATAGTAATAGTTTGAATACATATAACATGTATTATTTGGAGGAATTTAGCCATGTGGCTCCTATCTCAAAGGACAGTTGTCTTACATCCAATATGATATGGAGATATTTCATAATAAATATATTAGAAAAATAAAATTCAACAAAGAATAAAAAAATTAAAAGAATATGCAAAAAAAAAAAATTGATTCTTGAATTTCAATATAGTAGATGCTAGTGCCATGAAACTTATTTTGCTGAGGAGAGAAGGTAAAGATTATTTTAGAGTTTAGGGTTGTCCAATTACGTTAAATTGCGTTAAATTGTCGAACACTCTAGTCTGCATATATATTATTTTACGATACTAATATAATATTCACCTTCCCTGTCACAACACCAACTGCATCATCCAATAATTTGATGGACCAACATGTTTTTATCTACTTTCCTTATAAATGTGAATTAAAAATAAAAGATAAAAAAAAGTCATTGTTATTGAGCTTTCAGTTCTATATTAATAGTTTGACAGTTTTAGTTCGGGTTTATATTGTTATATATACATGCGAATAAATATATTAGGAGAGACTTTTTTTCACATAAGAATATATAAGGGGTGTAAATTTAAGGTCTGAATTATATTGAATTAAGTTGACTTGTATACAAGCAGGATTGGATCGAATCGAATTGGCCAGGGCACAATTTTCTCAAGTGGAATAACCAACATTTTATCATATAAATTCATTTTTGCTTGTTGCTCAAGAGTGTAAGGAATTATTAACTGTTGTTAATGGGAGCAGATCCTCTGGTCCACAAAAAAGTGGATAAGGGGATGGATCACTCATAATTGAGGTCGGATCGTGGCCGCGATTCGGTCGTAATTGGTTGTGATCCCTCCCTCGGTTCACCGTCCCCCTAGGTTATAAATATTTTGGGTCGGGGCGAGCGGTCGGAGGCCTGCCAGAAGTCGCTCCCCGCTCAGCGCCCAGCAACCTAGTCACTTGCCCACCTCCGACAGCCCGCCCCTGACCCAAACTATAACCTGGAGGACAGTGTGTTGGTCTCTTGCGGCCGACAATAGAGGGTGAATTGTCCTGCACAATTAAAAATAAACATCTTTCTCGACTTTAGAAATAACAATAAGCCACTTGTATAAAATAATTAAGAAATTAATTAAAAAGAGAATGAGGCGTATAGGTTTACTTGGTTTGTAATTAGGGGATTGTTAATCCAAGATGTTGAAAGCTCACTATAAATCTCTTTCAGGTGGAGAAGTATTTTACAGTAATTAAAGCACTCAATTATAAGACTAAACGGAAGAAAAATCGTTTACAAATATTCTGTTTAGCTACTAGGATCAGGGCAATATTTATACACGTCGTACCGAATAACAACAAGTGACGTCTCGATAAACTTTCTAGTCATGGCACCAGGACCCGCTCCGGGCGCCCGAACCTTGTTAAACCTGATCGACAGTCGAGGGGACCCACGGGGGCGACCTCAGCACTCGAAGTGGTCTGAGCGCCTGGAATCGCTCCAGGCACCCAAACCACAATCAACAGCAAGTTGATTTTTCGTCCAGTATCCGATCCGACTTCCTCGCTTGGGTGGCCATCCGGATAGGGCTCACCCGAACCCATTTTCCAGCCTTCTCGAGCAACCTTCTACTCTGGCTTCTCTTCCCTCGGAAACGTCGCACGCTTCCTTCTCGTCCACTAACATACTCTTTCACAGCGCCTCGTCCCTCGAACACACCGAGCTCGCCGACTCTCTTCCATGTTGTCCTTCTCGCTAGCTGGGTCTTTCACTTGACTTCATGTGCTCCTAAGTTCCTACACACTTAGACACACGATGTCAGAACACGACAGGATCTAATTTAACTTGGTAGATCACATCAAAACTATCATAGGATACTTACAATCTCCCATTTTTTTTATGTGAGCAACCTAAGTTAAGTTAGGATAAGATAACAATAAATTGAAGTAAAAATAGCAAGTACATATTTTGCATTTAGGAAACAAATGTTCAAAAATAAAAAATGATCAAAACGTTGCCCTCCCCTAGATTTAACCTCTACTTTTCCCCCTTTGATCACATTAAAAATAAGGGTAAGCTATGAACATAACTTGAAATAGATTTAAAACAGAGTCTAAGGGATAACATTATAATGAATATCATCCAAAATATCATGAAGTTTAAATTTCAAAAAATATAGATTTCTACAATTTATAAACTAATTTTGAAAAAAGTTCATTTGAAAAATATTTTTAATTATGAAAAAAAAATTTGAATTTTTTTTAACGGTGAAACCGACATAATTAAAGCTGTGAAAAAAATCACTAAATTCTGAAATTGATTTAAATAGAAATAAAATATTTTTTACAAAAAGTTGTATTTTAAAAAAATATTTTTCAAGCTCAAAATATTGTGAAATATTTACTAAAATGTAATAGAGCATGTATTTTTATAGAAAAATAAATTTTCAAGAATTGAATTTTCATAAATTTTTAATATTAAAAATTTACATTTGGATAATTAATTAACAAAAAATTCACTAACAGTCAAAAAATTTCTTAGATAAAGAAAATAATAAAGTTTCCTAGAAAAAATAATGTTCACAAAGATAACCCTAAGAAATATTTCAAAATTAAAAAATATGATTTTCGTTAGAAAATTCATAAAAAGTAATATAATGACTAGAAAATTTAAAAAAAAATTCTATAGATAAAAGATGAAATTATCTTTCTTAGAAAAATTAATATATACTTAATTTTAAATAGAATTTATATGAAAAATGTTAGACAATTTGAAGATTTTAGATAAGAAGAAAAATATAAAATCAAATTAAAAATAGAGTATGCATAATGATTTTTAATTTAAACAGGATTTTGAAACTCAATATAAATTTCTTCCAACCGGATTAATCAAAAAATTTCTAGGAATAGATTGTCTTTCTACTTTTATAATTTGGCCCTTATGGTATCTAAAATACTAATTAAGCCTTCGATGATATTTGAAATATTTTTCTGGAGCATGTGGAAGAATTGAGCATGAATTATCTTTTTCTAGCATTTTAATTTTGTCTTTCAATTTTGTATTTTCATCTATTAATTTCTCAATTTCTTCTTTTATGCATGCATATTCTTTCTTTGATTTTACATTCTTAGATATAGTTTTACACAAAGATCTACTTATCATTTTAATACACTTAAATAGTTGATTTGGAGAAAGTTTACATACCTGACTTACCATATCATATTCGTCGGTAGATGCTTCCCTTTCATCGCTGCTTTCTTCCGAAGACTCTCTCCCTTCATCGATGCTCATCTCGAATGAGCTTTCTTTATATTCAAGTAGGTATTCGACTATGAGAGTTGTCCCGACAATTCCCTTGGTTTTGGTTTCTTCTAACGACGACTCAGTGAACATCGAAGAGTTGGATTCGGCTTCTTCTAGTTCTTTATAGAGCTTCAAGAATTTTTTTCCAAAGTTCATTTGCACTCTTGTAGTTGCCGATTCTGTCGAGATCTTGAGCAGGCAAAATACTCAAAAGGTGGAACTCAGCCTTACATTTACCATAAAATTGTTTTGTTGCTTCTCAGTCCATCAATGCTCCTCAAATTCTTTTCCTTCTTCGCTTTTAAGCATATTAAAACCATACTTAATCTATCATACCCCAGGTAGTCCCTGCCAGAAGAAATTTTGACAGCATCTTCCCTATACGGATGACAATCTGAGACTATTCTATAAGCCCTCAGGGCCACATATACCTCAGCCAACACGGCCGGAACAATACAAATAAGAAAGATCCACAACCACATAATTTATATACATATCAGCCTCCGGCTGTCAACACAATACAAAAAACATAAACAAACATCAAAACTTACCTTTTCTGTCGTCCGGACAGGGACGTAGCAGAACATATTGAATAAAATCCAGTGACAAATAAAAATACTAACCAGTCCAACACTACAAAATCCATGGTGAAAAACCAATACTAGTTTGAAACATAGTTTCTAGATAATAAAACAAGAACCCGAAAGACCAAACTGAAAACTTGTCGCGACGCAAAGTGGTAGGGGGACTAGCGATTGGAACCTCCTGACAACATCAACTTGTAATGGTAATATTAACGGGGTGAGTTAACTCCTCAGCGGATACCAAGCTGACATGCATAGTAAGTAATAACTAATAGTAATAAATATGTGTACAGTCTCCTGA
>JBBMJZ010403698.1:0-13074 GCA_037833815.1 Zingiber zerumbet
AGAGCTATTTTAATAGTTAAGCACCAATAAATATTTTAGATATTAAATTATCAATGAAAGATTCTTTTGATAATTTGTAAAAGTTTTATGATATAGATATAGATAATTAGGAGTGTCTCTTTAATTTCACTATCCATCTCATCTTATGAAATATGTTATTTTAGACACAATTGAAAAATAGGAGTTATGTGATCTTTCTAAAGGGCAAAAGACAATTGGTGTAAAATCAATTTATAGGACAAAGCTGAAAAAATGGTGTTATTGACAATTACAAGACACATTTGGTAGCAAAGGGATATAAGCAAGAATTTAGTGTTGATTATAAAGAAGTTTTTGCTCTGATGACAAAACATGATACAATCAAATTGGTGATGCGATGTCAGCCCAAAATTCATGGCCTATCTCTCAGTTAGATGTAAAATTAGCCTTCCTTTATGAAAATTTAAAAGAAGAGGTATTTATCGATCAACCTCCTAGTTATATAAAATTTAACAATAAGCATAAAGTTCATAGATTAAAGAAAGCTCTATAGATATTAAAAACAATCTCCACAAGATTGGTATAATCTTATAGAAACTTTTTCTAAGGAATGGTTTAAAAAATGCCCTTATGAACATACTCTTTTCATAAGATTGAAGATGGAGGAAAAACATTAATAGTTGGCTTATATATAGTTGACTTGATTTATACTGGAAATAGCATTTGGAAATATTCAAAAAAACCATGATGATGGAATTTAAGATGCCTGGTCTTGGTATGTATTATTTTCTTGGTTGAAGTGGTGCAAAGTGTTGGGACCTTGACGTTCGCTAGAGGAGGTGAATAGCTTCCTACAATTGTTTGTCGCAGCGGAAACAAAAATACTAACAATAAAAAAGAAAGCTAACCCTAGAAAACAATAAACAAGAAGCAAACCCAATGACACGTTGTTTAACGTGGTTCAGAGATGAAACTCCTACTCCATGGCTGTCCGTAAGGTGGATGATCCCGATCCGTCGGTGGATGACTCCTCAGAAAACCTCCGGCTAACTCAAACTCCTTGTCGGTGGAGAAATCTCGCCACAAATACTTGAATACAAGCACACCGATCACACGAGAGCTTGGGAGGCTCTAATAGGCTTTAACCAAGTCTATTTCGTCAACTATACCCAAACACCTTGAGCTCTATTAAATAGAGCTCGAGAGGAAAACTCTAAGTTGTTTTCCTGATACCAGTCGCCAGTCGGCTGGTCCTTTAAGTGAAGCCAATCGTTACCCAATGGTCGACTACCAGTCGACTGCTACAATGTACCAGTCAACTATTACAGTAGTCAGTCGACTGCTACAGTGTTGCTACAGTGTCGTAACAATACTGCTACAGTGTCACTTCAGTACTGCTACAGTGCACACTAAAATTTTACCCCGAGTACATTCACTCAACACTCGTCCTCGCCCGACCAACCTAAACCTAGCCTTCTAGCCTCCTCCATCAGCCTCGCGTCCCTCGGATGTCTCCCCATCCTTCACGTCTTGCCTTCTGGAACTTCCTTCGGCCTTGTCCTTGTTGTCGGGCCTTCCTTTGCCAAGAGGCTCCTCACCTCCGGGACTTCATCCATTGCCAAGTCACACTTAGACTTAGGTTTCCAAGACTACATACTTGGACTTACACCGCCAAGACTCATCCTTGGACTTTCCTCCTTTGCCAAGTCACACTTGGACTTTCATTATTGTACCTGTGTCCTGCACACTCACAATGCATATCAAATACAACAATAAACCTAACTTAAACCTTTGTCCAAACATCAAAACCTAGGGTCACTAGATTGCTCCAACAATACATAGTTGTGTGATTATTCAAAATGCAACAAACTGTAGCTTGGACATATTCCTCTTGTTACCGGAATAAATGAAGACAGAAGAAGAGGATGCCCCAGAAGGCAAAGGGATCGTGGGGAATCATATGCTTAGGCTTGGTACCGCAATGGAAGGTGGGAAAATTAGTAAATGTTAAACCAAGTTGTATAACCTAAGTTGAACAAAATAATATTAAGAGTATATTTTATTCTCAATAACCTTGATCACGTGTTTATCCGATAATCATATAATGAAGGTTATATATGATAACTTCAATCAAACACATCCTAAAGGTTGTACTATAGTTGTGGGAGTGAGAGATACATAGCAATGTGCATTAGTAAGATAACGATAGCAAATTGACATAATTTTAAAACAAGATGCCTTTTCATAAAAAATAAAAAAATAAAAATCAATCCCTTTCATATTTTTTGTCCTAATTATTCCAATCATGTAAATTGGAATCCCTCTCATAATGCGAAGATAGATCGCACGAGCGCCTCACGGGAGACGGTACGATGGTAAAAGGTAAAGATAATTTATATGTAATGAGGGTTCAAATTTAGGTTGAATATTTCTAAGCATTTGTGAAGTTTGAACCACTGATGATGTTAGGGTGCAACGCCACGATCCACTTATATTTTTACCTAATGGATAGTCTGTAAGGCCGAACCATCTATCTTCCGGATTAATTTGACCGACTTGGATCAGGAAAAAAAACAGATGAAAGATAGATCCACCCTAAAAGCCACGACCAAGTAACATTAACTCAACTAAAAGGTGCACATTTATCCGACCCAAAAAAAAGTCGTACACATTCATCTTGTTGCCACCGTTAATCAATCATTAAAGTAGCACTTGGAGAATTATGCGATAAGCCACGAAATTATTGGCCAAACTCATCGACTTCATAAAGTTAATCTTTGGATTTTAATGCAATAAGACTACTCCTAAGCATGATGATTAGGACAAATTAGCAGGTGATTGACTTTAAGCACATGGCCATAATTAATCACCTGGCCAGGTGGGTGGTCAAATCACCCAACTCATTGCCTTGGTCCACATCTATAAATACATTCTCAATAGACTCGCAGAAGTGTGTTAGGTGTGTGCCATATTCTCCCTTCTCTTTAAATTTAATATTCACTTCCCTGTTCCCACAAAAAAAAAAATACTTTTAAATTGAAAATAAGTAAAGAGCTTGATTCTCTCGTAAGTAAAGATGCATTGTTTTTTATTTTTTATTTTTTTGTTGGTCCAACACGAATGGTAAGTTTTGCCGAACGCCACGCGGAGAGAATTAAAAAGAGTGTCATAGAACCAAACAAGATGCATGCATATAAGTAAATATCTCAGTTAAATAATATAAAATCATGATTCATAGAATAAAGCTCTTATTTATTTCCTCTCATTGTCACAATGAATTTGTTCTCCTCTCTTGCAAATCCATAATTGAGGAGACTCTCCTCACTAGTCCACATCACTAGGGCAGTAGAGTAGGCTGTTGTGCTGTGCTCATGGCGATTAACACAGAGATGGTACATAATGCACAATGAAGATGTCACTGGAAGTGAAGTGTGAATACTAAACAAAAAGGATAAATATATATGTGATAATAGGGACTCGCATGATCCTACAAAATGGCAGCCATGGCTCACTTCTCCACCATTTTCATTTTTCTTTATTTTCAAGTTGGAAGAGAAATCACTTGTTTATTAAGGAAAAGAGATTGGAGTAGTCTCCCCACCATGTGTCCATGCAATCTCAAAGCATGTTAGGAGGTGTAGGCTTGTTGGACCAATGCTTGCCTGTAGGATTGCTATGCAAAATCCTATTGGACCATTTTGGTTTCTACTCTTTTAGCACAATTTCCTCTATTCAATCAAATATATATCACATCTCCTCATTCCCATCTCTCACTCACTAATATTATATAGGAAAGAAATCAAAATAGCTCTTTTTTTTCAAAACATATCATTCTCTTTCAAAATTTATTAAAATAACACACTATCTATTATTGAATTTTCGCCTTTAGGGCAACTCTATTTAATTTTCACATTTAGAGTTGTTTTGTACAAAATAATACTATTTTGAAGATTCAAGAGATTGGACGAGCTCTATAGCTAATGAAAGTTCAAATTAAAAACTATGAGATGATGCTATTTTAATCAAAATTAAGTCAAAATAGTTTCAAAATGAAAGTTATCTTAAAGTAATTTTATCCAAAATTATATCAGAATAGTTTCACAATTTTATATAATGCAATTTTATTGAAGTAAAGATGAAGTGTGACCTCTAGACTAGCTTCACCCTCTTTAAAAGAGAATAAATTATGAGAATATTTTTCATCCATTAAAAGTTATTCCTAAGATTTATTAGAGTAATTACTCAAGTAAAAGTTAATTGTGTCAACCTGTGGACTACATAAATGTATTATATATTTATTTAGTAAGTGAATGAGATCAATATTTTAGATAGAATATTATAAATGAAGTATTATTTTAATAATATTTAAAAAAGAGATATATCCTTTTGACTAAATAAGAATGGTCTTTGGATTATATTATATAGTTACTGGTGATGGAAGGATAAGCAAAAGCTTGCTTGCCCACGACTGATCACGAGGGCAGCAAGCAAAAGCTTTGGGGCTGCCCCGCCCCTCGCGTGCGGTGTGCCCGGTCCAAAGAGGGTGACTGACTGATGACATAATGCAGATCGATCGATATGCCCATCCAAAAACAATCAGTAACAACAAATAGTAATTAAACATCAAAATAACTAAAAGTTAAATCATCATTAATTCATTGACGAGCTCACCATTAGTACCATATTCATAGTTATAGTAGTTAGTGATTTATTTTTTCCGTGTTGTTCTTTGATAAAAATATTAGGAGTGAATTTATTCACGTTTTGTTTTACCATCGTGATGTTATCTGACTCTAACTTCCCAATTTATGGGCAATATGGGAATTCAGTGTGTTATAATTATTCCCAAACTAGAGAAAGCTTCAAAAAGTGATTGTAAATGTTCTATAAATGTTTACAGCGTGGCGTACAAATCGCCATCACTCCTCTGCAGTAGCTCCGTCCTACATAAACCAAAAGGACTGACCGCTGATCGATCGCCAGACAATTGACAGAAGAGGCCGAGATCGATCGGATGGAGAGATCGTCCTTGAGCAAGCTCTCCGACTGCTTCACTTGCGACTCTCTGCTTCACCAGGGCAATGTGCACTCCGGCGACGCCGCCCGCGGCGGCGGCGGCGGCGGCGGAGACAAGGCCAAGCCGGAGAAGAGGGAGCCGCAAGGGTGGAAGTGCATGCCTTACATTATCGGTATCTGTTGCCTCGATCGATTTCCATAAAAATGCTTTATTCGGGACCCCGATGGCTCGGCGGCGACGATCTGAAGCTGTTTTGCTCGCGCGCAGGAAACGAGAGCTTCGAGAGGGTGGCGTCGTACGGGCTGACGGCCAACTTGACGGTGTACCTGGTGAAGCGCTTCCACGTCCAGCAAGTGGCGGCGGTCAACATCGTCAACATCTTCACCGGCACCACCAACTTCGCTCCGCTCGTCGGCGCCTTCGTCTCCGACGCCTACTGCGGCCGCTTCCGCACGCTCGCCTACTCCTCCATCGCCACCTTCTTGGTACGCTCCTCTCTCCTTCTTCTTCACCCGAGAAAGCTCCATTTCCTCCTCTAACTACCCCCAATTTTAACAATTCTACGATTGCAACAGATCTAATCATGCTGTAGCTAAATCAAAGAAATTCAATTCATTTTTCTTTCTCGTAATTATCATCTTCTTCATTTCACTGTTGGCTTGCAAAACACATTCATGAAATGACAGCACTCCATATTTCCGCATGAAAACGATCAATAATTGGGAGAGAGGGTCTCATGCTGTCCACGATTACAGTCTCGAGATAACACAATTAATTAGACGTATAAAAAGCCACCTCCGTTTCAGGTCAAATCTTTTAACACTAGCGGCGTTTTCCCACTCAACCATCTATCTTCCTGTTTTGCTAAGTGTCTGCGTCTGCAAAAGGGAAAGAAGAGTCGCTTGGCATTAATGACAACAGTTCCAAAACTTAAAGGGCGGGCCTGCCCTCATACACTTGTAGATGGGAACATTAATGGGAACATACATCCTTGGTGGTTTTTCTTTCCTTTTTTTCCTCAGAACAGAAGAAAAATTGAATGAGATGCAACACTTGATATTGAATTTAGACTTGAGAACTCAATACTCTGCTTAGCTCGCTCTCTTTCTTTCTGTGAGGGAAACTTAAGATGGAGGGCATGAACTCCTCGTGAACTAAAACAAGGCAAATAACATGCATCACATGATCCCTGTACTATTTTAACTTTACGAACTGGCTAGGGATGACTTTATCTGTTTGTACTGATATATATAATGGTGCATGGGGGGTACATAATTTGCTACCCCTCCTCCCACATGGCATGTTCTTCTATCTTCTTTTCTGAATTTGATATTTGCCATCCCTTTGATCAAATTTCTCTTGGTTTAATGGGCTTAAGCCATCCTTTCATTGAGTGAGAGACGACTCTGTTGTTGATGTTAATTATTGATCCTTTGATTGAGTAACAAGCTAAGGAATTTCCATTAAGTTATTTTCTTTATAGTTTTGGTTGATACATCCTTTAAAAGATGATTCTTCGTCTTCTTTCAAATTGTTATTTAGAAAGGGAAAAAAGAAGAAAATACTAAGAAAGGGAAAAGAAGAAAGGAAGGAAAGAGTTATTTGGCTCTTAAAAAAGAAGAGGGAAAAAAAACAGGGGAGAAAAATAAACTTGCCTTGTTACTTTTCATTCTTGTCCTCTCCCTCTATAAATGGTTAGCTATGACAGTCGCATCCAACTCTTACCACCTTTCTACCATCTCCACCAAGACTGTCAAGGTTGAACATGAGGATGGCAATGGAATCGTCTCAAAGGTGACACCGAATAGTATGATGTAGTGCCAATTGGTGACGAAGATGACAAGAGCCCACACGGTGTTGATTGGCCCTCAATTAAGGCAAAATAAGTAATTCGTTATCCCTTAAGTCGGGTTTAGATGGAAGCAATTTGGCCAACCAAAAGATCTACCAAAAACTCAAATGTCTCTACAACCTTTGAGAGTAAATGAGCCATCAAAGTCTCAAGTCAAATTTCATGGCATTCAAGCTTATTTGATAAGATAACTAAGACAAGCCATGTGGTTGAAATGGTTGTTCAAGCTTGACTTAATTTTTTTTTTTTTACAAGTTTGAGATTAGTTTATTTAGATATTATCGAGCTCTTAGTTTAAGCTCGTTTGATTATTTGAAATTTTTATGATTTAAAACTTATTTGATTGATTATTAAGGTTGATAATACAAACTTGTTCATTTTGATTTTTTTTTTTAATTTATTTACCATATTGATGAGAGTTTTATTAATAAACATGATTCATAAGCTTTGTTCGTTAACATTATTTATGAATAGTTCACAATCCTTGTTCATGAATATTAACGAGTTGAACACATATGCGTTCAAACTTATTTATCTAGTTTAACGAGTCATTCACGTTTTTTCATTTAATTAACTTTATGCATATTTAACGAACATAAACAACTTTTTAACAAGTCAATACCAAATTTGTCATGAAAGTTTGGTTCATTTATAACCCAAGGCATGCCATCATATAGAAGGCATAGAAGAGTGGTTAACAAAGAATATGGTTGATACATTGGATTACATAATTGAACTATCTAATAAAATGATCCATCAACTTTTCCTCTAGATGTCATAAGGACTAGAGACATCCTCTTTAGATATAAACTAACAAAGAATTCAGATACTAGAGATAAAAGGACTATCTATCTGAACATGTAGTTCCTCGAAGTTAATAGAACTCTGTTCGTTTTTTATCACTAGTTTATATTCCTTTCGTTGTTCAAATATGATGAACTCTAGTCCTTGGGTCTTTTGAGGTTTTGTGTTTGGAAAATAGATAAAAGTCTCAAAAGGATGACTCTATTCCATGCGAAGATGTTGATGTTATTGCTGTATGTAGCAAAACCTCAATGTCCTAGGTTGCTGGGATCAATGGAGGATTTATAATTGTGATCGTTAGTGCAATGAATTATGTTTTCTTTGTTGTCTTATTGGTTCAGGGCATGGTGATCCTCACGCTCACTGCTGTAATTCCCCAACTCCGGCCGCCGGGCTGCTCCGCGGCGGCTGAGCAAGTAGGTGGATGCATAGGCCCCTCCCACGTCCAGCTGGCTGTCCTCTTCCTCTCCCTTGCCTTACTCATCGTCGGCTCCGGTGGAGTCCGTCCCTGCAGCCTCCCCTTCGGCGTCGACCAGTTCAGCCGCGACACCGAGCAGGGGCGGCGCGGCCTGAACAGCTTCTTCAACTGGTACTATTGCACCTCCACCGTCGCGGTGGTCGTGGCGATGACGGCGGTAGTGTACGTGCAGGACAGCATCAGCTGGCCCCTCGGCTTTAGCATCCCCACCGGGCTGATGCTGCTGTCCATCGCCTTATTCTTCGCCGGCGTCAGGTACTACGTCTACGTTCCGCCGGAGGGCAGCGTCTTCTCGGGCATCGCACAGGTCTTCGTGGCGGCCTTCCGGAAGCGGAACCTTCCGCTCCCGGCGCCGGACGATGCAGCGGCGCAGGAGAAGCTCTTGTTCAACAACACCGGGAGGAAGAATGGCAGGGTCATGAATCTTCCACTCACACTTCAGTTCAGGTACGACTTTCTTTTAATATAAAAGTGCTTTGTATATAAATATTTTTAATTAAATTAAATTATTTTTTTTAACACCATTCTATAGTTGTTTTTTTAATTATATTAAATAATAGGGATAATATTTTAAATGATGGAGGGTCAAAATGAAAGTTTAAAATAAACTATGGGGTGAAAACTGAAATTTGTCTGCTTCGAGTGATGCGTGTTCCGTCTTCAGGTGCTTGAACAGAGCTGCGATTATATGCGAGGGCGAAGTGAAGGAGGACGGCGGCGCCGCCAACGCGTGGCGCCTCTGCAGCGTGCAGCAGATCGAAGAGGTGAAATGCCTGATCCGCATCGTCCCCGTTTGGGCCTCCGGCATCATCTGCTTCCTCGCCCTGACGCAGCAATGGACCTTCGCGGTGCTCCAGTCCCTCACAATGGACCGCCACCTCGGCCGCAGCTTTCAGATCCCTCCCGGCTCCGTCCCCATCATCGCCCTCGTCGCCCTCGCCATCTTCATCCCCGTCTACGACCGCCTCCTCGTCCCCGTCGCCCGCCGGATCACCGGCATCGACAGCGGCATCACCCTCCTCCAGCGCCAGGGAACAGGGATGGTCATCGGCGTCGCATCGATGGCGGTGGCCGGGATAGTGGAGAAGAAGAGGAGAGACTCCGCGCTGGCCCACGGCGGCGTCTTCTCGCCGCTGTCGGCCATGTTGCTGGCGCCGCAGCTGTGCCTCGTCGGCGTGGCGGAGGCGTTCAACGCGGTGGGACAGATCGAGTTCTACAACCGGCAGTTCCCGGAGCACATGCAGGCCCTCGCCGGATCCCTCTTCTACTGCACCCTCGCTGGCGCTAACTACCTCAGCGCGGTGCTCATCGCCGTCGTCCAGAAGAGAACCAGTTGGCTGGACAACAACCTCAACCAGGGGCGAGTGGACTACTACTACTACATCATCGGCGTCTTGGGCGCCATCAATTTCCTATACTTCCTAGTGTGCGCTCATTACTATCGCTACAAGGGAACTCCGGAGGCGGCCGCAAGTGACAAGGACGGCCATGGAGGTGCCGCCGAAGGTAGCAACAGCACTGTGTGAATCGAGAAGCCTACTATACTTGAGTCCTGGAGGAGGAAGATGATCAAGTTGTAATTGTTTGCTATATTTATAGACAGATTGAAGCTTGTAAGTCGTTCAAACTGAAGAAAAAGTAACCCAATTCGTGTGTATTTGTGTGCGACTCCACCCAAGGCAACAAGGAGGGAAAAAGATGAGAAGAGTGTTGTTCTGTGTTGTATAAAATACAGTACATGGTTATGAAGGAAACAAATGAGTATATTATTGTTTTTCTCTACTTAAATACATCAATTGACTTTTGACTTTATGGCTATTGCTCCATTGTTCATCACTGATGTGGCGGAGGTATCATGCAACAGGGATCAGGTGACAGGTTCGGGACTCATCAATGCAGAGTCAGACTAGCTCCACTTCAAATTGAGTCAGCTTAGCCGAATTAGGATCAAGGCATGTGACTCATGATCGAGCTCGATTCGAATGTGTCCAAGTCACGTTTGAGTTAAATCCAACCAGCCAGATCTAAAACTGGGCTCGCAAGCCACTCCCGAGCTCGGACATACACGGCAGTTATGATGGTGCGCTCTTTGGTGAAGATGAAAGAGGTATGTTCTTTGAGAATCCTGATCATCCTTTGTTCTTTGTATAAGGCAATGATGACAACATCAAGAGGGACACGAGAATATACTACTTTACTTCTTTGCTATTTTCTCACTCAATCTTGAGCGTTAGACGGTCTTACCAAGGTCCGCCTTGACCTCCTCTCCACATCAACTTTTTCCCTTCATATAAATTTTTTTAAAAAAAGAAGATGCGAATTAAGATTAAAAATAACTAAAAAGGGTGAGAAGATGTACAAAGAGAAGCCTTAAATCAAATTTCTTATCTCTGTTTCTCAAATTTTTAAAGTTGCAATTTCAATACGCAATACGGCCATTCATCTTGGATTTTCTTACTAAGCTTAGTAAGTTTATATATTTTATCCATGTAGTTGTTTATCATATATATATATATATATATATATATATATATGATATTTTCTATATCAATTGATTACTTATCAATATTTTTATATAGATTCAGTCAAAAAAAAAATTGATTCCTACTTTAAGAAAGGTATTCACAAGATAGTTATAATATTATTTGTGATAATATTCAATCTGGGGTTCTTAATCTTTTCACATACAAAACTTCAACTATAGAACCTTCTTGACTTACATTTAGAAAGATGGATAAAAATGATAATATTACTATTGAATGAGATCTTGGTTTACATAAATCCATATGAAGTTTTCCACTTAAGAAAAGAGATGACAATAAGCATTGTTTGTTCTTATCAAGTAATTCCAGATAAGCCTCCTAAATATGTAAACAAAAATCATAGGAAATTTTTACTTGCTTGGTATAAGTTATTTTCTAATTTGTTGAAATATTTTCTAGCAAAACGTGCAGTTAACTGTCTTCCATATTTTATTTTTGTTAAGCCAAACACTGATGCAAAAGGTGGAGACGGCCACCCCAGCCGCCCCCTTGTTAAGCCAAACACGCACATTGGGTCGAATACATTCATTGTTGATGGATTTCAATCTTGGAAAAAAGTGAATGATGGTAAAAATTGTTCATTTTTTATTCATGAAGAGATTGATTCTAATTCATCACACAAAGAGATTTGTTCTAATTCATCACACAAAATATCGTAAAAAGTTCTTACAATTTGATGAACTCATTGTAACATATTGATAATATTATGGATAAACTGGAGTTAGTTGTAAAAATTCATTTATAACTTAAGATTTTAATTGATGTTGCAAAGTTATGTTGCATTCCAAGGTTTAACTTTTAGAGCTTGTAATGAATCCCAAGGCTCAATTAATCATGGCAATTTTATAGAAATTATAAAACACACAACTATTATAAGAAGAGGTGAGATTTGCAGTTTTAAAAAATACAACTTAAAATGCTTTTTATACTTCTTATCAAATTCAGACTCGACATATAAATTCTTATTATCTCATATATATATATGAGATAATAAGAATTTAAAATGATTAAAATCTTGACTTAATTAGATTTATTTAGGAAAATAGTAGTAATTAATAAGGGAATAAGTTTATATGAATATATATAAATTATTAGATTTTATTTTTTTAGAATTTAAAATGAATTTATAGATATTTAAAGGGGATAATTCGGTTAGGATTATAGAAAACTCGTTTAAGCTATCCACTTAAGTTAGAAGTTGTTTGAAGTTAAACCTAGCTTTTAGTTAATTAATACCTAAGTTTTAATTTACATGTTCCTTCGTCGTCTCCCTCTCTTGTATGTGCGCGTCTACCCTACTGTCGACGCAACGTCTACATTTGATCGCCGATGTTTCTCCCTTTTCTATGTGATAATAAAGTCACATTTGTAATCTTAAATACTTCATGACTTGGAATTAATAAAGTTACTAAGTATAAAAATCATTTTGAATTCCTAATTCCTTCATGGCTACATACAAGCATTATCATTCTTAGCTTATTTGTATCGACTTTAAATGGTTTGGTATCAATTATTTCTTATATTATTACTAGGAGTACTATTCTATTTAACAGATAAATATATCCTCTGGATGTAATAATATAATGTCATTGTAGAGATATGTATATTCCTTTTGGACACAACGAATGATATCAGAGTCAATGGTTCAGACCAGATGACATGTGAGGTGACCTTGAACAAAGTTACAGGAGGCTTGGAATAAGCCAGACTGTCGGATCCTCGCAAGGAGACCCGAAGTACGTCAAAAGTAATCGGATGCTTGCGGGGAAGATTCGAAGTAGGTCAGGATGATTAGATACTCGTGGGGAGGTCCAAAGCAGGTTATGAGTGATCAAATGCTTATGGGAAGACTTGAACCGTGAGAGTAATGATGACCTTTTGTTTGAAGGGAGGATTGCTGGAATGCAATCAAAGTCACACACTGTAAAGATATGGAAAAGATCATAAATTTAAAAGGCTATAAGATATCTCTATTAGTATGAGACCTTTTGGGTATAGCTAAAAATAAAGCTATGAGTGTTTAAGCCTAAAGTAGACAATATCTACAATTATAGAGATATGTATTCCATATGGACACACATTAACAATCAATAAAAATTAACCAGCACACAAGAAATTAATCCAACCAAAAGGAATAACTCAACACATGAAGATCAATCCAAGGATGACGATTGTGGATGGAACTCCTGGCGAACGAAGCTTTCATTGCGGATGGAGATTGGAAGCGGGATGTTCCGAGCTCGAATGATGAAAGAACTCCTCTTCTCTTCTAACATAAAGAGAAGAGGGTTCCTCTCTTCTAAGCCTAAGAAAAGAGGGCTGCGAAAGTGAGAAGGGGGTGCTAGATGAGACGGAGGAGCGGAAGAGGACTTCTTTTCTTCTAACCCAAAGAGGGTAACAG
>JBBMJZ010403717.1:0-13072 GCA_037833815.1 Zingiber zerumbet
TTTTTTTTTTTTGCTTTCCATAGGTCCTTCATCTTTGGAAAACTAAAAACGAATCATCAATAATCATGATTGATACAACAAAAATGACCAACTATCTATCATTATAAGTGGAAGAATGTAATAATATACATAAACTTAAACTATCCATGTATTTATAGTTCAATGATCTCGATCAATTTGCCCTCATGGATTGACACAGTTAGTATTTATAAGGGTATTTGCTGCAATAGGTTTTTGGGTCAATTCTCAATGGGTGCAAAGTGTCTAGTTAGGTGTCTGACCTCCCCATGCAAATGGTCACTACACTAGGACAAAAATATCCCCGGTGTTCCATGATCTACCTATCTATATCTTATCGTAGGGCCGATGATACTAGGTCGTTTGGGATGAAGGATATTACCTTTTTTTGCTCCAATGATCTCGATCAACTTGGTCTCAATTTCGGTAAATTAACGGATAAATTTTCATTAATAAGCGATTGACCTAAGAACGTTAGACTGTTGGACCGTTCGCTGCAAGTATTTCTCGATTTAGCTGGTGGAAAACTTCCATGGAGTCAAGCCAGTCACCCCTAAGATTAGTCGACGTACACTGGATACCTGGTGATAATTAAAAACAGATCTCCATCAAATTAATTTCTCACAAATATATATATACCCTATCCGATCGCTCATCCATGACTAAATGGTCGAGGGGCTCAAAAGTGATCCAGACGGCTCAAGTGCATTCACTTTAGGGTGTCTAGATTACTTTGGGGGTGCTTGGATCACTTTCGTGCAACTCAACTACTCAATTGCGAACGCACATCGCGAACGGGTAGTCGAGGAGGATATCAAATCCTTATATATATGGTTTTAATATGTTGTTTGATCCGCTCGCCTAACTCCCATACTCGACTCAGTGTGTGATACCCGAAAGTGTGAGTCAGTCACGGATGGTGTCGCGTATGGAGAGTATACATAATTTTTTTTTTTTTCATTTTGATATTTTTTATGTGCTTAATATTACAATCCAATCTTTAAATCTTTAAAATCTGATTGAGATAATATGCTATTGATGTGTTGAATACAAAATAGTTAATGACAAAAAATGTAATTGTCTAAATTACATACGTCATTGAAGGCAAGACATGTAAGGTAGTCTGGTACATGATTATTGTTCTTGAATATTCCTAATCTTTCTTATGAAGATAAAAGCCAAAAAAGGAGAAAAAAAACTAGCTCAAGGCGTCTTGTGAAATTTTTGAAGAGGAATTCATATTATTTGTCATCTCTGAAACTTAAAATGAGATTTTACCGAATGATAATAGATCTACTTAAGAGTTAAATATTGAATTATTAAATGAGTACATGAGCTCAAATTAAACCGTATAGATGAAAATTTTAAGATAAATATCCGAACAAATGAAGATAGATAGAATAAGAAACACGAATATGAACCAAAAAAATTAGGTTTGCGCTTATTAAAGGAAATTTTTTGACGTGTATGGAATATATACCCCAATTAGAAATAATAAAAAAATATTTAGTAATGATAAAATAATATAGCACTCATTTATTGATTAATATATATATATATATAAGGCAATGAAATTTAGGAGATAATTACAGAAAGAAAGGAGGGGCAAGAGATCCAAGGGTAAAGAGAAAAGTAGTCAAAGAGATTTGAGGGTTGACACCTGCAACAGGGATGGAGAGAGAAGGGAATAGAAGAGGAGTTGGTGTCTTTAGACTTTAGTGATATCTTTAAGGAAATCTTTTGGGATCCCCTGTGACACCCTCACAGCTATCCAGTCGATGATTGCATGCCCAAAACAAGCATGCGTACCCATCCAAGGAGGACTAGCCACGCCCTCCATAAACCAGAAATCACACAGCCCTCACCGCGCCTCTCCTTTTCAACTTAAAACCATTGGAATCTATTTCTGACTATCTCCTTCTCATTATTATCTTTTATTGCTTGCATTACTACCACATTCACTAGTTCTGATTCCAGCATCCTCATGACAAAGGTGACTCCCTTTATTAAGTCACCTTCCCGACCATCCACGGAGCTTTGGCATGGGTATCAAATGACAAAGGGAGAAGGAAAGTCCTTGTTCATGTATGTGAATAATATTTTTTGAGATTCACACCACCTTTAAAGACATAAAATTTCTGACATATACTTCTACAGCATCTAGTAATGTCATGCAAGAAACCCTAATTGCACCAGGTGAAGATAATTCATTTTTATTTTATTTTTATATTTTTTAGTTAGTATATATCTAACTTCTTGAACCGATTAATTTTAGAAGTGACCGATGTTCATGAAGGTTCATTCGTACAATCAACATTCTTAAATCCGCTTCTCACTAGTGAAAAAAATCTCCTACAACATACCGTAGTTCAAGTTTTAAACCTTAAACCTCTTAATTATTTATCAGAGGATCTAACTATTATATCATTATCTTGATGGCATGATAATTCATTCATCTGACAACTAGTGGACAATGAGGTTGGTCTAAATATCTATCCAACATTAACAAACCACTTGCAAGGAACACCTCCTCTATCCACACCATTAATTACCACACATTGCTTGTAGGTGACAATGGTGTGCATGGCTAAAGTTGATTCATCTAGTTGGCTCAATATTAAAATAGAAAGTATTAATCAATAGAATTATAGTAAAAAAGTAATTATATTCGTCCTAAATATTCTCATAATCTGTCCGTAGAAAGATAAATCACAAGATGACGTCAAATAGTTATGAGAGGTAGGAGTTTTTTTTCTTCTAAATTATACATCGTAGAAATTTGATCACGCCTAGTAAATCTGAAATATTAATCAATAGAATTGCATATGGAGAGAGAGAGAGACGTCCTAGGCAATGCGTATGGCTGCATGCCTGTCTCTGCTGTATGATTCATTCTCGCACTCATTCATCATGAAGTCTCTCTTTCATTCTCCCTCCCCACAATCCATATTGAACAGTGAACTAATTGACAAATGGCCTGAACCGAGCATCAAGCTTCTACATATGTATTCTGCCATATCCAGGTTTCACATGCAGGCTGCAGCTGACCTAGTGGCATTCGAGCAAGGCAAGGAGAGCAGTAGCTTTTAGATATGCATGCTCACCTTCAGTTCCTCTCGAGGCAACACATATGTGCATATATATAATATCCATCTGACTCCACTCGATCCTTTTGCAAATTATATACTCCTCATCTGACACCACTTCTTTTGCTCTTCCAACCCTGTCAGTGTTCACTGAGTCCCCACAGCCACATATATCATGTATCATATATGGGCACTGGTAGTACCCCTAAGGCTCTAGCTAGGTGGAGTATGGAGTTTGCAGGTTATATTATAGAGATGGCTAAAAAAGCTTTTCTGTGTTTCAGTCAAATTAAACTTAATATTTTGTATTGAAAAAGATGTGTGAGATTTCATTCATCCAGAGGGTGAAGCCACTAACAGTGCCATGGCAGGCATTGCCCTTGTTTATCCCTGAATAGTCTCCATGAAAAAAATAAAATTACCTTAGGCGTTGGCAATCAATCTCTGGACCATTTGCACAAATGAAAAACACTCGAATGCAACAATTTAGAGGATATTGAGATAGGTAGGCTATTGTGAGTCTTGGACCGAACTTGACATGAGTCTCGAGCCCTCACCAGGGGCCATCGTCTGAAGGTTGAGAATCCGCGAAGGCCACTGGTCGAAATCTTCCGGGTTGGTCTTTGCCAAGAGGGAAGTTCCAGAATGAATCAGAATTCTCATACAATATATAGAACACGATTAGTGAAGCCAAAAAGAGGCCCACCAATATCAAGTAGATCTGCCACTCTGTACGAGGAAAACAAGGCATCAAAACCTAAACCCCTAAATCATAAAAGATGAGAAAATTAAGAATGAAATAGAATGATATACCCTTCCAATCTGCAGGTACATTGAGTTTGGTGAGTTTGAACCCCCATTGACTGGAAGTAGAAATAACAACCCTGCATGATCCAAAAGAGAAAGTTTGAACTGATTGGATGAACATCTTGGGCGTGAAAACTCCATATTTGTAAAATGTAAATTGACAAATTATTAAACGAAAGTGCTAATAAAGGGAAAAAAAACTATCTAAAGCATGCAATTTCCAGCTTATCAATTACAACCCATCAGTTGCCTTGATATTTTGCTGCCTGCTAATCAATTTGAGCAAATATTTTTTATTAGATTTTAATTTGCAAACATCTTAAGTTGCAGATGAGACTACTTTCCTTCCTGTCTTGAAATAAAAACTTGGTAATTCAGAGGGAAAAATAAAGAAGCATCAAGGAAATGTCTAGCTTACTTTAAGGATGTAAACAATGTCGATACCTTTCTTTAGGAGCAAATTCCATCAATGAAATGGGAGTGCCTAGATGAAGCTTCTTACTCAAGTGAGAAATTGACATTGTGTTCACTTCGACTACGCACATATCGCCATCTTTGCTGCCACTGTTTCAAGGAATGATAGCCAAATGTTCGTTGACAAAGGAATGACATGTATAAGCTAAGAATTAACTATTTCTACACACGTATCAGTCTTTAACTTATTAGCATGTAAAAACAAGTTCATTCAACAATCATCAGAGAATATGATCTATGGAGCATGGAAATTGCATAATGATGGTAGGATGGGTTAATAAAACAAGATATAGGAACTACAATAGAGCTGGATATGGAGAAAGAGAGATGATGCAGGTGTAAGAAATTGTTGCAATAGTAGTAAAGCATAGCTATTTAGCAACCTCATATTGAAAAAGTTAATTAATTTTTTATCCAGGAATCTTAGTTTAGTTTTGCTGGGTGCTTAGTATTAAAAATAGGCATGTGATGGCTTTAGGGAAGTTGGCAGGAGTCTTGGATCTAATGGTTATCTAAAGGCGGCTTGCACGATCACTGAAATCAACTTGAAGTTGCTTCATCTTCATCTATTTTCTTTCCCTGCTTTCTCCCTCAACTGTCCCCTCTCCTCTACCCCCTTCTCTGCACCAAGAGGTATCTACACAATCTGAATCCCACGTCTCTTCTTACTTGCCTCTCTCCTCCCTTGACTTTTATCAAGCTATTGTTTCCTTCTCCAACCCATTCCCTTCTTACTCCATTAGGTTTATCAATAGATATAATGCCTCTTCCATAGCATCTATAACATTTGCACACCACCACCTACCACCACTGTTGCTCTCTTTTATTTCCAATTGGGTTTACACTTCAATCAACTGAATCTATGCAGTGGTCTCCCCTTCATTCGGTTTATCTCTCCAACAATACACATTTATACTAAAAGGTGGACTCTTATAACATAGGAAATAAAACATACATGACTAATAAACTTTGATCGACTCTTGGGATTTCTTACAAAGAATAAAGACATGATTACACACCTTTTGACTGATTCTTCAACTTCTCAAACATTGATTTTCAACATGGAACTATTAGACAACATTATTTTCCAAAATAGGCTAATCATTATCCAAAGTATGCCAAATTAAAAATTGGCCTATGGAACTTTATTTTTGCCCTTACAGACTTTTAGAGGAAAGTGTCAATTGTATCCATCAGTGCAAGATGACCTGAAGAACTCTCTTCAGCACATTTGATGGTTTTTATATGTGAATTTGATTTACCAACTATTGCATTTTATTAAGAGTGGAACAAGGCTTATTCTCATTGAAAAATTAAGTACACGTATAAACAATTGGATTAACAAATTTCCAAAAGCACTTACAGTCCAAGGTACTTCCCATCCAAGCTAATTGAAAGAACAGAAATAGGCTTTCCCATTAGCTTCTTATAACCAATTCTGTTCCACGTACTAATATCCCATACTGTAGTTACCGCTTTATTACCTATTTTCAGCCAAATTCGTGACTATTCAGAAAAATTAGTAATTGAAATGACTTTTTAGGTTGACAGTTAGCAACCTTTTTGGCCAGTGCAAAATAAGAAGGGTTTTGTTCCATCTCTAGAAAATCGGCAACACTCAATCTTCTCATCCTGAAACAAGCCATAGAAAAGACATTATAAACAACAGACCTCAGAACTTTATAAACAACAAATACAGGACGCTGAAGGGGGAACTTACTGCAGTGCGAGTTAATGAAGCTAATGGAACACCCTCAGCTATCTTCCATATTCTTGCAGAACCATCAGTAGATGTTGAAACTAAGAATTCTGAGTCTAAGCTGATAAATAAAGTTCAAAGAAAATGTACTGTGTAAGCATCAACCCATCACCATGATGATAATTATAAGTAACGTGTGGCACTTGAGGTAAATCTAGTGATAGTACTATTTTGAAAGTAACCTATGAAAAAACTAATAATTAATCAGTTAGCTCAGGAAAAATTGCTAATTACAAACTGATCCCAGCTACCATTAACTAATTACTGAAGTTCCAAATTAAGAATATTTCTGCAACTCTATCATGTAGTTCATATTTTGACAACTTTTCAGCTACTTTAATATCAAGGTTATTCATGTTCCAACTCATACTTATAATCAGGAATACATTACATTTCATAAGATTAATCTAAAGCAATTTCATAATAATCTCATTTATATGCAGCATCAAATGTTATTGGAGGTTAATAACTATATCTCTACCTAAGGCTCTTCTTATCAGAAATGTGTTAGCAAATTATCCCATATATTTCTACCCCCAATCAGAATAGACAAATGGAAAACAAATTTAATTAGGTCATCAGATAGAAACTTCAAGCTGCATAACATGAAGAATATCGGATCAACTTATGGGCGGTCGAAAATATGCAAGATAAGTAGACATGATGCTCTTCACATCAAGTCAAACACAAAGTAGCGTGGGATTCAGATATCCCTCTATTCTGTGCAAGAGCATATCAATGATAATGTAATTAAAAGAGGAGAAATAAAGAGTGATGCAAAAGAGGTGTTTGACCTGATATCCATGTCTCTAAAAGATTTGTGAGCCTTTGGCTCATCCAAGAGCAAATTCAAGGTTGGCCAATGAATTATTCTAAGATGTCCATCCTGAAGTAATAAAAAAAAACACTTTCACTGTTCAATTAAGTAGATGTTGAAGCAGAGCATCAAAACACACTCATTATATGATTGTGTAGTACACACATTGTATTTATAGAGTTATAGACTTATCCTACACATAAGCATAGGTTTTCTCTATTTTCAATTTATATATTTTAATTAAGTTCAAATCAGTTGCTGGATAGAGAATTACAATTAATGAATTGTCTAGGATGCAAGAAAATACATACTTCTCCACCAATAGCAAATTTCAAACCATCTGTACTAAATGCCAGACATTTCTGAGTGCCAATGGACTGGATAGCTGGAAGATCCTTGGCTAGAATCTTTATACCCAAATTGTGATAATCTAAGTCATATAATCTGCAAATAAAAGAGATGAATTATCTTCAGAAGTTTCTCACTGAAAGTTAAAAGCAAAAACAATAAATTTGCCATTCTACAAAGAGGAAGCAGTTGATTTGTTGAGGACAAAATATAAAGGGAAAAGGAATTGCAAGAATCTTTCACATGAAAATAGGTCTGAAATATCATAAGTTCTGACTACTAATTTTTTTAGTTAAGCATGAAGGATTATCACAAAATGATCCATTTCGACGTACTGTAAATAAAAAGTTCAATTTTTTGATAATCTTAACTAAGAATTAGGAGAAAACAATTATTGATTGCTTAAGTTAGAGTAAGAAAGTGTAAAGGTTTAGGTAGTGTTAAATGCACAAAAATGAAAATCAAAAGGTTTCGTGCTTATGTTAATGCATTCCACGAAAGATGGAAAATAACTTTATAAATTATTTACTAAATACTCTAAGGAAAGTTTTGTTTTAGATACTGAAATTACAATATGTTAAGGAATCATCAATTTGTTTCAAATAATAGGCTGAAAAATATTAAAAAACTTTAATCAAAATCAATTTGTTTTAAATTTCAATTGAGTTTAATTAATTCTCAATTCAATTGGACCGAATTATTCGGTCTCCATCCTAGTCAAATTCTAGAATTTGTAATCTTATTTTCTTAGCCAATTATACATCTTATACTATTCCCACGAGAATTAACACTTGCGCATTCTCGAGTTAGCTTTTGTGTATTCCCATCCACAAAACACGCTGATGTGTGAATCAATGCCTTCATCCAACAAAACCAAACCAATCCTTCATTACTGAACTATACTATAGGCATTAATTTTTCATGCACCCGAGAAATTGATTTGCAAAGGTCTACTTGATCGACCAACTTATTAAGAAAACCAAATTCCAACACTCAAAAGGCACGAGCTTTTAATATTGTAGTATGATTGGAAATTATGATCAGGAGGCAACCGGTGCAATTCATCAAGAAAAAAACTTGACGACTAAAATTTCAATCATCAGTGATCCTGTCTAAAATCGGGGAAGATGGTACGCTGGCAAAAGGCTCTGATGTTGACCGTGAAAGACTGAGCTAGAAGAAAATGACGTCGAGCCCTCCTGTGTGTCAAAAACAAAAAGTAGAGGAAAAAAACATAAGCAACCGGGAGGAGTCCACGGCACAGGCACTCTAACGCTCAAGTCAGATGGTTTCAGGAAAAAGAATGCAAGGAACGATAGTCAAGAACAATGTACCCACACTCTAATGCTCAAGTCAGATAGATGATCTCGGAAAAAAGAATGCAAGGAACGGTAGTGAAGAACAATGTAACCTGAATGCGTAATCTTGCATACCTATGCCTTTAGGTGGAGACCTCCTTTTATAGTGTTATCTTTTCTCTACGCACAAATCTCCAGGCATTGCCAGAAAAGGACCGACCATTCTGAATACTTTCCAAAAATGGACCCACCATTTATGTGATTTACAGAATAGAAGCTTCCCTCATAACAAATGCACAGGGAATATTCCTCTATTTTTCTGACAACTGTTATACAAGACACTAAAAAGGAATATTAGGTCGTTGGGTTGATGGACTCTTGATATTCTTTGATGGCAGGTCGATCGAGTCCCCCTGTCATCCGATTGGACTTTATTTGTGGGCAGGGTAGAATCAGCTAAGGAATGATATCCCTCTCAAGGACTTGGCCTCGGCCCGACCTCTTCACTAGGCTACAGAGCACATCCGATCAGACCATAAGCTCGATCGATTATAATACTTGGCCGAAAAGTGTGACTGAGCTAGCCCTACCCGGAGTGACCAAGCAGACTCGGCTCTAAAGGGCACTTATATATATTGTGGTTTCATCAATCTTAAGGGGCTCGGGATCCGATCGGACAAGAGGTCCAATCGGCTAGAACACCCAGTCCAGACATATAACTGTGTTGGCCCGAACGTTGACCTCTCCATGACTTTGATTGTCACATCAGCCGACTTCCATGACTTTGGCCCCAACCTCGGGGGCCCCACATTACACGCCATATCAATCAGCATTGAAGTCGAGTGGAAGTTGCTTTCCAAGATAATCAATATACAACCTCATGTATTTTAAAGTACATCTCAAATACGAGTTGATACAGGATGTTACAAGCAGACCTATATTATAAGTAACGTGGAAGTTAAAGTCAAGGTGAGGTGGCAGCTAGGGTGTTACCCTTATCAGAGCTTAACTCCTCATTCAACGCTAGGGCCTTTGGTATAAGGAAGGCCGACCTAAAAGCCAATCGTGTTCCACTTGTAAACAACCTGCCTGCTCAAAGGCCTGTCGAAATCATGACCCGGCCGCATAGCTCTGTTATATACCCGGCCGGGTGTATTTAAGCTTAGTATTCGCTCTCAATATATGGCCGAACATCCCTGAAGCATAGCGGGCTTAATAGACCTATCTCTCCTTTCAGCGCCAAGGCATACTAACTAAACCCGAACGACCCTGAAGTCGATAGAGCATGTAAGGTTCAGTTCTCCACTTCTACAATATTACTTTCAGCTTACAGGTATAAATTAGACCGTCACAAGGCCGGTCGTACCTACAAGTCTGAGAGTCTTATTATCCAATAGTCAGTCTCCCATTACATGGACGATCGGTCCTAGAGCTGACCGAACCTCCGAGAGTTTGCTCTTCGTTACTTAGCATATCTTCAACATGAGCCTACAAGCATATTGCCGACCGGACTTATGGCCGATCGGACTTATGGGATTCAACTCCCTCTTCAAAGGATAAAATACATAAGGTTATGCTCATTACAAAGTCGGTCGAACATAGAGACGGTCGGGATACCCCGTTCGTCCAAGTGTTCGTCCGTGCTGTGTTCCAAGAGACAACATTGTTAGGGAATCGCAACAGATTATCAGAATAACAGCTATTTGTCAGAGAATATTCTTCGGTTACAATATATGCATTTAATGAAACCTTCTTACGAAGGTGACTATAAAACTTTTACCATTATTGCGGAGGTTACACGAGACTGTTCATATACACATAACAGAAGATTCCTTGGAGGATGACTATACAAATGTGACTGTACACCTTCTATTATTCGACATCTTCTGAATATTGCTTGTTGTCTCATCATTGTGAGGTTATCAGAGATGATATAAAGGGGAAGTTCTCTTCACTGGAGGTAGGTTTTCACACGCTTTACTTACCAAAGCACAAGATTTCTCTCTGTTACGCTCACTTAATTTTACCATAGTCCTTCTCCACTTTTTGCCCTATCATTTACTGACTTGAGCGTCGAAAGACCTACGCTAAGGACCCCTTTCCTAGTTTTTGCCCTAACGTTCTATTGGCTCATTTGAGCGTGCACAAAGAGGAGGAAAACACTTGGAGCCCTTTTCCTGCTCAACTCATCATCTTTTTCTCCCGTTCAAAGTCTTCTTCCGCTCAATAGCGTTGTCACCTACCCAGCATGGCATCTCCTCCAGTTTCAGATGGGATCTGGTGTTGCATTAAATTCTACTCACCACAAGTTGAGGCTTGTTTAGGTAAACTATAACCGTGATTTACTCCCTCTGGAATCCTGTGGGGCCGGGCCCAGGGGGCCGCTAAGGTGGTGGTTCCACCTTTTTTGCAAATTGTTTAGGTAAACTATCTTAGATAAAGTTAAATCATCTAAATTAGCTTCTTCTTTTTTTTCCAACTATCGAGATCTTCATCAACGACAAAGTAACGCGGCAAGTAGTAATTACCTTAATCTTTTGAAACCCCCAAACTGTAAAATAGATGAAATGTTCACCTGCAGCCGCTGGCGGTGGAGCAAACGAACTCGTCCCCACTAGGGTGCACCGCGATCCCAAGTGGCTCGCCTCCCTCCTCATCCCTGATCACGAACCTCGCCTGCGACACAATTCAATGTCACTCTTGGTCAACATAACCCAAAAACCAACGGGGATAATCAAAAGACGAGCAAGGGGACCGAATACGAACCAGGGGATCGGGGGAGAGGGAAGCGGTCTTGGGGTCGAACTCGATGATGTCGATCACGGGAGGGCAGGAGTGATTCCTCGCCCGTCCCAGCACCACAAGCAGCCGCTTCTCCGGTCCCCGGATCCACGCCGCGCACGTCGCCGGTCCCGCCGTGTCGTCGCCCTCCATCTCTACCTCTTCCTCTTCCTCGTCCTCGTCCGATTCTACGTGATCTCCCACGAAGAGAC
The DNA here is from genome assembly GCA_037833815.1 of Zingiber zerumbet. NCBI lineage: Eukaryota > Viridiplantae > Streptophyta > Magnoliopsida > Zingiberales > Zingiberaceae > Zingiber > Zingiber zerumbet. Next base: position 11,601 of record JBBMJZ010403717.1, read on the forward strand.
AGAGAGAGGGCGGATTTAAGGAACAAGGCGGCGACCAAACTTCGATCCTCACGCCGAAGAGAACGTTGTCTGCTTGTTGAACGTTGTGGGTTGTACAAGAGGAGACGGGGGAATATTCTGAGGGCGATGCCGCAGGATGGGATGTGTTGGGTCCCTTTTGACTTTTTTTTTTTTTTTGTTAATAATTGTGGGAGGAAGAAAGTACAATACTGTCAACGACATCAGACAATTGCGATTCACAGTCTGCTAAAAATGGAATAAATACATACATTCGTCGGCATCCTGTATTTATAAAGGATATTGATGCGGATGTAGCTTAGGACCTAGAGTAGGAGTAATTAGGGAGAAGAGAGATCTTTTGATCTTTTCATTATTAGAATTTTGAGTTTATAGGGGTACTGTTCACTAGGGGGGGGGTGTTTCTCTCCGCCGCTAGCACGCCAGCGGCACAGGGGCGATGTACGCTGCGTTGTCATCGGAGGCTCTAGCCGTCACCTCGTCGGAGATCTCATACACCTCTCCCTCTCTCTCATTGCTTCCTATTTTGGGTCTCCGCCACCTCTCGCATAGGAGAAGAGAGTATTCTTGCTGCCGAGGTTGTAGTCGTCACAAGGAAAGGAAGGGTTTTTTTGCGTGGCCTTACTTATGCCACTGCCAAAAGAGGGCAAAGGGAAGTCATCGCTCCTCCCTCCTCCGCGCCGAGGCCAGGGCCACGTCCTCCTTCACCAATTGCCATTGTTGTTGGTTAAGGATGCACGGGGAAGTTGCTGCCTCCTCCTTTCTCCAGCGATGACGCTGCCAAGGAGCATCGCGGTCATCTCCAACGGCTGTCATTGCCCCCTCCAGCAGCTGTCACAACCACTTCTAGAGTCTGCCACCTCCAGTGGCCGCCATCGTTGCCTCCAGCAGCTGCCTCCAGCAGCTGCCTCCAAAGTCTGCCACCTCCAGTGGCCGCCGTCGCCGTCGCAGCCTCATTCACAGTCGTCGCCCTCCGAACAACCGTTGCCTGAGTTCTTAGGCCCCCATACTATTTATCTATTTTGGTATGTGAGCCGATATGGTGTTCAGCCTACGAGTCGATATGGCTCCGACCTTCGAGCCATTGATATGTTCCCGCTCCTTGGCTTCGTGGGACCTCTGACCTTGTATTACCCCCAGCTCCGTGTCGACTTAGTTTCCATCTAGTACGATCCTTCAGGCTTCGCTCCCCTTTTTTATATATGGCATTCTCATTTGGCATTATATTTTATATCAAAGGAGGCTAACCTAAGATAGTTTATCATCTCTACCCGCTGCTATGGACCAAGTGTTATGACCAGTTCACCGATCTACTAGAGGGTGCCCCCGGGGCCAGGATACGTCACTATACTCATCCTGTATTTATTTCACTACTCTACTATTATGTGGATGCTTATATATTTTTGGAACATGCCTCGAGCATCGGGGTACTAGGGACCGGGATAGCCCGGTCG
>JBBMJZ010403732.1:0-13072 GCA_037833815.1 Zingiber zerumbet
TCGTCCCTCGGATGCATTCAAGCCCGCAGCTCGTCCCCAATGTCATCCTTCGCGTATGCCTCGAAGTCGCTTCCCTCAGCCCTTGTCCTCGTTGCCTTGTCCACGGTCCCTCGGATGCTCCATCCTTCACCGGACCCGATGCCATCAACCTGAGTCACATGTATATCCTGCACAACTCAAATACACATATCAAATACAAAAGTAAACCTAAGTTAAACCCTTTGCCCAAATACCAAAACACATGGCCCCACGGACCATTGGGATTGTTCCAACACCTTTGCTCCAAATACAAAGGTGAACCTAACCACCCCCTAGGACCTAGGGTTACCACCCCCTAGGATTTTTCTCCACCTAGGGTTACCTCCCCCTAGGACCTAAGGTTACCCCCTCCCTTAGGATTTCCACCACCTAGGGTTACCACCCCCTAGGACATAAGGTTGCCGCCCCTTAGGGTTTTCCTCCACCTAGGGTTACCACCCCATAGAGTTTTCTACCTGCCTAACCACAGTTAGGACTTTCCTGCAAACTCATTCACACATGTTATATCACAAATAATATTAACTTTGAATCCTTTGCCATTATCAAAACTTGAGTTTTATCTTCGGATGCTTCCCGCACCAACATTTTCAACGTGTGTAAAATGAAATGTGTATCACATGATCCCATGTAAAGAACCAGTATTCTGGATGAAGTCCTTTGTAATATATCTTTCTTCTAAATCGTATGAGATAGTCTAGAAGAGATTCCGAGATGACGATTATCACATTTGAACCGTAAACATTAAAACTCTACCCAATCAGATAACATTGTGTAACTTTCTAGCCGTAGTATGCTAAGTGAGCATTCAAATTACGCTATTTTATATTGCTTTGTTGATAGGGATGATAATTTCACCCGAATCCAATAGAGAATCTAATATCCAACCTAAATAGAGGAGAGTATGAAGGCATTATTGATACCCGATATCCAACCCAAATACCTGATTATATATATATTAAAGAAAAATTTCATTTTCTAAAATCCACTAACTATTTTTGTTGATATTAGGAGGAGACGATATAGATGTTTAATCTTTTAAATATATATATATATAAAAAATATATTTTTATTGAATTATAATAGTTGGATAGATTGATAAAAAATTATAAGTATAGAAGATATCCGATCTTTCAATAGTATAAATATACTCATCATATATCCTATATCCGTTGGATATGGAGACGAAGGATATAGAATCCTACTCAAACATTGTCATCCCTATTTATTGTGTTTACCCTCTATTTGGGAGGAGGTGAGTGAAGGGGAGGGAAGGGTAAATAAGGGGAAGGAGAATTTCTACCCTTGTTTGGAAGGGAGTAAGTTATAGAGGGGAAGGGGAGAGAAGGGTAAAACTTACCCTTGCATGCTTGGGAATCAGCAAAATTTCTTATACGCTAATTTTGAATGTAAGAAAGGGGAAGGAGAGGGAAAGATAAATTATTCTAATTTTATCCTTATTTTTTATATGTAAATTTATTTTTTAAAAAGAGGATATTTTTATAATTTTATATATTTAATCTTCATTCTCCTCCCTTTCCTCCTGAATAAACCTTTCCTCTCTCCCAAATAAGGGTAAGATAAATTCTTTACTTTTCTTCCCTTACTCTCCCTTTCCCATCTATTAATGAATCTTTACTCATCCCCACTTGTCTAAGTAATAAGTTTTTAATGATTCCAGGGAATTCATCACTGCGTGTATTTCAGCATCTATTGTAAATTTATGAGGGTTGAATTTTTCACTGGCATATGCACAAATTTTCTCTGTGGTTTTAGAATCATGCTTTGCCTTCTTCCATTTACATATTCCTCCCCAGCCATCCATACATCCGCCAACCTCTAAAATCATAAAACTTTCTTCAGGAGGAATTTCTAGATCTAGGAGGTCCTGGATTTTTACCTTAATTTGTTTGATCAAGGCCCAGTCTTGTTTATTTAATCTTTTATCGTCATTGGGGCTTGTTTTTGCATACAGAGGGCCGAGTAATTTTCCCAGATTCGGAATATAATTATGTGCATAATTTAATAGCCCAAGCCAGGATCGCAGACCTTTTGTGGCAGTCAAGTCATTGTTCTTGAAGTCTGCAACTTTTATGATAATATGTGGCTGTAGCTTGATCCTGTAAATTCCTATTATGGCTCCCAGAAATTCTATCTCAGATACTGCAACTTTCATTTTAGTTGGGCTTAGAACTAGCCCATGTTCCTTGCATATACTAAGCATTTTCTTTAGGTGTTGCGCATGACTCTTTTCATCAGGAGAGAAAACCAAAATATCATTAATGTAAACAACTATATAATTTTCAGTACCCTTAAAACAATTGTCCATTTTACGCTGAAAGACTGTGGCGCATTTTTGAGTCTGAATGACATAACTAGTCATTTATATAAGTCTTCAGGGACCTAGAATGCGGTCCACTCAATTGAGTCAGGGTGCATAGCTATTTGATGGAAGCTACTTTTTAAATCAAATTTTGAGAAAATACAGTTGCTACTAACCTTTTTTAGGATTGTATTTATCCCAAGAAGGCTATACTGATCTTTATGGGTCAAATCATTTAGGCGTTTGTAATTGAAAACCAGTCGCTCTTTGCCTATTATCAGGTCAATGGAGGTGCCTGAATTAACAACAATTGTCGTTGTTCTATGTCTGCTTTTGCTGGGTCTGATGACACTCAGACTTAGTAAGGCCTTAGTATGTTTGGCAAAAGCTTCCTTTTGTTGAGGTGCTAGATGCTTCAAGGGTCTATCTTCAATAATAAAATCATGATTTTTAATATGTAATTGACGAACAATTTTATTCTTACTCCAGTGTTGCAGAGGATTTTCACCAATATATCCTTGGTCACTCAACTCCTTCAGTATTGCCCTAAACTTTTGCTGAAAACTTAGATTAGTTCTTCCAGCAGAGAAATTAACCATTTCCTTTATCTGTATATATTCGTCTTCCTCTAATTCTAATTCTTCTATAGTAGCTGCATTTACAGAGGGTAAGGTATTAATTGTTGTTAAGTTCTTGTAAAAAGTTACCATGTTACCCTTGATTCGCAGTCCTCCATGCATGACTCGAATAAAATTGCATCCAATAATAAACTGTATATTATCCCCGAGTGTCATTGGAAAAATGTAAGTGTACGGTATCCGGAAAATGTTATCCCCAATAATCATCCTTCCAGGCTTTAGCTTCATGTTTGCGGTTTGCTGGGAGTTAATGCCACTAAAACTTACCACAAAGGTGTTTTGTTCTAATGCCTCTTTGGGAACTAACTTTTGATCCACACAACATGCCGCTCCCGTATCTAGGATCGCCTTTAAAGAGAATTTTGATATGCCTGGAATATCTATTTCAACTATGAGATTATATACCATATTTTTTACTAACCTTGGGTCTTATACTGATGTAGTTACTTTACTGGTTGTTTCTTCAAGAAGCATATTCACAGCTTCATTTCCTTCTTCTTCTTCCATCATAATTTGGAAATTTGCTTGTAGATCTTTTTCCAGCAAGAGTTCTTCAAATTGTGTTTTGTAGTAGGCTACTTCCTTTTGTAGTCTTTTTATCTCCCCTTCACACGAGGCTATATAATATCTTTGCTCTTGTATTAAATTTTTGGAAAGAAGGGAGTAGGAGGTGATGAAACAATTGGTACCTGCTTGTTGAAGTAATAAGGTCTGCAAAGATTGTAGACTATTAAAAAACATTCGGGGCAATGTATTCTAGCCCTCTGTAGGGTTGTTCTTTTGCAGCAGGTACAAATTGTGGACTGGGGAGGTACGATATGCTCATTCAACATAAATTATTTTCGAACAAATTCTTATGCCAACAATTTAGGAAGTGAAGAGCCTTTCTCCAATCACATGAAGCAACCAAGGTTTTGGACTACCAACCTCTAATCCGTCTATAACGCACAAGGACAGCCATGTTAAACAGAAGCATAAAAAGAAGGCAATATGGGACACTTTGGGAGAACCTAATGGTAAGTTCAACTACTATGTTAATTATGCAATCTCTGACCCCTTGTCAGATCTGGAGCTTCCAACACCATCTTGGGATGATGATGGAGTTGATACAACTCCACCCATCTTTAGCAAACTATTATCACGCAATAAACATGTGGTCTCAGTATGCCTTGAGGACACTATACTCCAGTAGGAAAGTTCACCAAAAAATCATGCAGGGACTACAAGCCCATGAGCCTCCGTACCCCGGTCCATGGACCTTTCTGGAGAAAATACTGACATAAAGGAAGAGTTTCATGACCATATCCAGTACTTAGCAGACTTAACTATCCCGTTTGCTGAACAACCAATTTGGGACCTAGTTCATAATACTGACTGGATCAACCCATTCGCAACAGAAGATGGTGGGGATGACAAATAAACCCAACTTCTTACCACTGATTTTGAGACAACAGAAATGAAATATCCCATTATGAGAAAATTAATAGAAGTAACAACAACCCAAGATATAGAAAATCTAAACAAAGATTTAATTGAATTGGCACTATCATTCCAGTAGATGGGCCAACTGTTAGTCCGATGCGGCCCAGAGCCCAATCCGTTTTGCTCACGGTGAGAGAGAGAGAGTGGAAACCCTAGCTTTGGACTATATAATATGAGAGACGTTGCCCACTTGCGCGAGCCAAAGTGAGATAGAAGGCCTTGTTTCCCCGAGGTCGGCGTCGAAGAAGGTGAAGATGGTCTCTGGCTCGGGGCTCTGCTCGGGACGGGTTGTGGTGGATGCTCGCCACCACATGCTGGGGCGGCTGGCGTCGATCCTCGCCAAGGAGCTGCTCAACGGACAGCGCGTGGTGGTAGTCCGCTGCGAGGAGATCTGCCTCTCCGGTGGGTTAGTCCGACAGAAGATGAAGTACCTTCGCTTCCTCCGCAAACGGATGAACACCAAACCATCCCACGGTCCCATCCACTTCCGCGCCCCCTCGAAGATCCTCTGGCGCACCATCCGTGGGTAACTAATCATTTCGCTCCGCAAATTGCTGTTTTTCTTCTTCTTTGACGGAACCACATTCCTTGTGATGATTGAAGTCATACACTTTGTTCGACGGCTTTGTGGATTAATAGATCTATCTCGAGTTCTGACTTTTTCTATATTAAGGATGATTCCGCACAAGACTAAGCGTGGTGCTGCAGCGTTGGCAAGGCTAAAGGCGTACGAGGGCGTGCCGCCGCCTTATGACAAAACGAAAAGAATGGTTATTCCAGATGCTCTCAAGTATGGAGGTTTTGGTCAAGCAATTTTATTTAGAAAACATATGAAATGGGATTTACTCGGCTTTTCAATGACCATTTGACTTTTGTTCTAGGGTATTGAGGCTTCGACCCGGACACAGGTATTGCTTGCTTGGTCACCTCTCATCTGAAGTTGGATGGAATCACTACGATACTATCAAGGTCAGAAATTTTCCTCCTGTTCCCTCATCCGTGTTTTGAAATAAAACAAGGGTAGCCGCTTTGGGCATTCTTTCTATGTATAGTGTATATTATCTTCTTGACAACGGTATATGTTTTCGACGTGTGTGTATATACAAATAGGGTCAGAAATTTTGTCTTTTTCTCTTTCTAACTAATAGTTCTCAAACTAAACTCAATTGCTTATTTATTTGCATTTTGTTCACTGGCTCAGCAGTTGAGAACTCTTATTTGCCCGTCTTGGTAGCCTGATAGTAATTAAAATATAGTGGTGATTGCTTTTAATGGAGATTCTCTTTAGCTCTTTGGAAGAGTTTGCAGTTGGAGTAATTATTTTACTTACAAGAACTTAACTATCTTTCATGGTTAGTGATTTTCTTCTAGAGTGGTACTGCTTTATTTGTTTTTTTTTTTCAAACTTCAACAAATTGTAATTAAGTTGATAACTGAATGATCAAATTTTCTTTGTTTTTCTTTAGCTGTATGTTCTAAACTTCCTACTATTACTCAAAAAGATAAGTGGTAACAGATTCCAACTATTTTAAATCATGTGGATATTCATGTTTCCGCCAAATCATGTACTCTTTTCTCCTTTCTTTTGTTTGTAAGATGCCCTCTTGCCTTTTAATTCCTTGATCCTCTTGTATACAACATTTTTATGTGGCATGGATTGAACTTGTTGGCGCACAATTTTATATTCGGAAGAATAGAGTGCCCTCATGATTATTTCTGTGTCCAGAGTAGTAAAACTTTGTTAGAATTGGAAGGAGTCATCACATTGTGTTTTATGCCAATCTTTTGTCTTTATTTATGTTTGTGTAAACATGGGTAGTCACTGACCAACATGTTAATGTATCAATACAGGAACTTGAGGAGAAGAGAAAAGCCAGGGCCAAGGTAGCTTATGACAGGAGAAAGCAGCTTACGAACCTTAGGGGAAAGGCAGAGAAAGCTATTGATGAGAAGCTTGGTTCTCAGCTCGACATACTTGCTCCCCTCAAGTACTGAGGTGATTAGTCTGATTGCTAGTTATTTCATGCCATTTTTGTTTTATTCAGACTGAAGGACCAACGTCTGATTGAGTAACTTTGCGTCATTAATGTTTTAAGATACCAGATTAATTTGGAATTGAATTTGGTTTTCATACTGTTGGTTCTCTTGATTAATAATTATTTCTACATCAGAAGTTTCTAAAATTATACTTGTGAAGGAGTTAGTTATAGCAGGAAACTATGTTTCAGTTGGAAGTTACTTATTCCAAAACTAATAGAAAGTCTAAATGTTTCTTAGATGGTTAAAATTTGAACATTGATAGAGTTCAGTGGGCTTCTTCAGTGTATATTTTTTGGAATGTCCAACGCTACACAGCAAATTGTAATGATGGATGTTAGCTTTCAAAAGATAAAACATAAACTTGTATTTTCTTATGATGTATAAAACATAAGATTATCACGGTGAGTTCATCAATGACACTGCAAGTTAAAACATCACATGCATGCACTCCAGATTATATTCTTGATAAGTTTAATGAACATACCGCACTCAGATGGATTAAACTAAAAGGACTCGAAATCGTTGTTGATTGTAAATTTTAATTTTATCTTTGAAAAAAACAGAATAATCTCAAAAGTTGACTGGGAACACATCAAACTTCGAGTCTCTAAAATTTCAATCCTCTAAGAATGCGAATCAACTCAAGCTTGAGAATGGCTAGTTGGGGGTGGGTGTCTGTGATAGGTAAAGGTGGAATTTATCATTTTAGTATTCTCACATGGTCGGTTCTACTATTATTTGTGAGTAGGTGACTTAAGAAGTTGTAGTTGACCAGTATAGGGGAGGAAAACTTTTTTTCTCGGTTTTACCGAGATTCGAACTCTTATACTATGATAGCAATTCTACCTTGCACTAGTCAACTCAACCAAGTCAACTCAACCATGCCCTGAGGGTTGGGGATGGGTGTATGTGGGTGAATAAATAGTGGTTGTAAACCATTGATATCTTAAACACCGCACAAATAGGGGTGTCAAAAATAAATCTTACCCGACGACCCAACCCGAGTCGACCTGAAAAAAATCAGGTTCGGGTTAGGCATTTTCGGATTCGGATTGGAGAGTTAAAAATTTTCAGTTTGGGTCGGGTTTGAGTTGACCTAAATATAGGGTTTAGTGGGGGTTTTAAGGTTAAATTAAATTTTATTTTAAAAATTAAGATGTTTTTATGTATATTAATATCATGTTTATATGATAATGATGGAGTATTGAGATAAAGGTGAAAAATTATAGAAAAAATAGTCCAAAAAAATCATTTTGAATTGGATTTTCGAGTTATCTGAGTCGGGTTCGGGTTGATCGGATTGGTCAGGTTCGAGTTTAGGTGTTTTGGGTTGAACTCGGGTTCGGGTCGGGTTCGGTTTGAGTTATAAAAAAAAACCCGATCCGACCCACCCGAATTGACTCCCTTACGCACAAACTCATTAGTAGTGACTTGTGATCAAGAGGTTAAATATATTATAGGAGCAACTCTATAATCACATTAGGTCTATTATATGCAGTTTTATTTTACATTGCAAAAGTCTATTTTTAGGATAGCGTGTCAAACACCCCTTTTAGATTAAATATATTATGAAAATAAAATTATAAAAAATAAACACTTGTTAGACAAGCATGTGTTCAAAAGGTAGATCCGTTACCTTAGCGACCCCCTAGTACCGACCCCATAGATATGGAAGGAGGTTCATGCATGTATACAGGCCATAGACGCATGACGGGGTAAATCCTAGGTCGTCTCCTGACCATTATGTCAGAAATATTATGTGCCCACCGTCTGTGCTACGTCCTACGGACGACAAGCATGTGTTCAAGATCTTAGATTCCTTTGAGAATTTGTTTAGTTTGAGCGTAAAAAGATTAAAATGAAAATGAAGAGTTTTTGATGTTCAAAAGCTCCACAAGAGTTTCATGCCTGTAGCCCCAACCCCAACTTCACTTGACTAAAATCATTTGTCGACGTGTAACCATAAGCAATTTAAATATTGGATTCTAATAATGTTGTTCACTCAACTGCTCTTGGTCATTCAGTTAATTGATGGTTGTACAATTGATACCCTAGTCAGTCAATTGAACTCAAACTAAATATATTGTTTGTCTAAATCCTACATTTAGCTAACATATCCTATTTAAGTCAAGTAATCTCCTCTAGTTAGTTGAAACTCTCTAGTTGATTGACATGATTAAATAACTCTCCTTACATTACTTATAAAGCTATCGTATAATCTAGAGCTTGTTTGTAGTCAACTTTAAAAATCAAGTTCTAGATAGCCCACAAAATACTTAAGCAATCACGCATCAATATATTTTACATGCCCTCAAAAATCTCAAGATCACAACACTATAATCATAATAGAAGGTTCATATTTTTGGAGATTTCAACTCTTCAATCTAGATTACCTTTCATCAATTTGCCCATGCACCTCCATTCATTCCTTCCCTTGAAGCTTTCATCTTCCTCCTTGATCCATACCTCTTAACCTCGGGTCATCTGAACATCTCTTCGATTTGAGCCAAATGTGTGCTCGAGATGGAGCTAGTAGCTCATGATTCAACAAATGTCGAGATGGATGCACTCATTCAAGAGGATGTTGGCTCGATGGAGATCGAGAAGGACTCAGAAGATGGTCAAGATTGTAGGCTTGTCGAGAATTATTAAAGTAATTTATTAACCTAATTAGTCAACTAGTTGGAGTAGTTGATAGAAAAAGTTTTGAGTCCACCGAAGGACTATTCTTGGTTAGGATAAAGATTCACAACAAAAAGATTTGAGTAGACTAGAATTGGAGTCTATCGAAGATAAATCATCAATTATAAAGTCATGACTTTAAAGTCGTTGCTAGAAAATGTTGAGAGCTTATTTAGTTGAGTTCTAATGCAAGTTTTATGTCGAGATCAACCTTTTAGCCAACTAGGAGAAGATCTATTAATATGAAGGGTGTTGATATTATTTGTGTGTGAGGGAGAGTTTGTCAACTACGTACCTTTTAGGTAGACGTGCAAAATTAGTGACATGGTTGTTGCATGCCATCGCACAGATAGGTGACGATTGAGAAGGTTGTGTGCATGTGTGGTACTGACAACATGAGTTTACGAAGGACCAACAATGCCAAAATATAGGTAATGTTGTGTGGGTGCAATGATAATGTTAAAAGGCATGCAAGGTCACATAGATGTGCAATGACAAGTGGTGTTTAGCCAAACTTACCACAAATCAGATTTTAATATCCCTAAATCTGGCTTAAAATGTATCTAATTACCTTCACATAACTAGCCTAAATTTCTATTATAACAACAACCAAATCTTTATCCTACTAAATGAGATCAACTATATAAATCCTCACATGTCATTAGGCTTGATCTTGTACTATAGTATTATCTATATTAAATTAAATTAAATTAAATTAAATTTTATTTTATCATTAATAATCAAGTCTTCTTTAACCTCTCTCTTTCTTAATTAATATGCGTATTTATCATGGTCTCACATCGTCTAATGAAGACATTTATTGGTTATCTAAGTACATACTTATACAATTTTAAATGCATATATCGAAACTTCCCTCAATAGATGCAATTCTATTTTTCTCTCTAATGTTTTCATTTCTTATTTCTCTATCCTTATATGTCTGCATCCATCTCAATATTCTCATTTGCGTGACTCTTATCTTTTGCTTGTGTGATTGTTTTATAGCTCAATATTCAACTGCATATAATATAACATGTCTAATTGTTGTTTTATAAAATTTTCCTTTAAATTTTAAACGTATCTTATAATCACAAAAAAAATCTAATATTCTCCTTCATTTCAACTATTCTACTTGCATCCTATGTAAAATATTTCTATTAACCCCTTCATTCTTTTATCAAAACGAACACGATACTTAAAGCTCTTAATTGTAGATAACTCATCATCTCTTATTTAACAATTGCCTTATTACAGCTACTATTATCAAATTTAAATCTCATATATTATGTTTGTTACTCTGAGTCTAAAACCTTTTATTTTCAAAGTTCCCATCAAAATTTAAACTTAACATTTATTCTTTGACATGTGAAACAACCTAGACTTCCCACATTCTACTCATGACCCAAAAGTTCCAACCACTACCAATCACATACGGACAACATATCAGATAGACTACCACAGAACAATTGAAAATATGAATCAACAGGAAGGTTGCAACACGTATGGACCATCATCTCAAACTCTATTATGTAGTACTGAGGTTTATGAAATTTTATAATGTTTTCAACAAAGCTATAAACTCTAACACATAACCACATGACAAATTCTAAAAGACATTTCCTTCATAGCCTCATAGGGATTTCCAAACAGTGTGTCATGTCTCTATCCCATCTCCTCGGCTACTCCGTCCCTATGTCTTCTACCATATTTTTGGAGGTGTCTCCTTCACTTACACCATTTACATCATGAGTCTTTAGACTCAGCAAGCACATTCCAATAATAGATATATGAAAGGCATGAGCAAGCAAACACAATAGCTAGGAAACATGAAACATGAACTCATTTATATACAGAAGGAAAGAAAAACTAAACACTTATACATAGCATAGTAGAAGATGAACATAGTACACGTGGTAACCATCATTTAAGCACATTTCAGTTAAACCATGATCATGAATTATAGTGGTACAGTCTTACATATTTCATAATCATATTGCCAAAGCCAACATTCATTGCATCATTGTTAATATTGGGAAAGACCCTCCCTAGAGCTCATCCCATACACTCATCCCGTACAGTCACCATACATGCACATATCCATCCAATTATTCAAATAACAAACACATACCTATTCCTATCATACTTACATGAGGACATTACTCAATTCATACGATAAACATGTGTATCATGAGGAACAACGGTCACTTCATACTATAATTATGCATACCTTTAGGAAACCAAAAGAAGACAACTACTTAGACCTCAAGAATTGAAACCATTATAAGGAAGCAAGAACCCCCATCAAACCCGATTAAAAAGAACCCCTAGAAACCTTGAAGAACTGGAACCACACCAATTTCCACTCAATCCACCAAATCTGCCTAGAATTCGGAAATAACAAGGAGAAGTGAAAACACTATCAACTACAGCCGAATGTACCAAAAATCTGTCTCAAATTTCCAGAAACACAAAGAGAAGCAAGAACATCATTATTTACATCCTAATTCACCAAAATATGCCTAGAATTTTATGACACAACAATGAAAAATAGGAACTTCATCGATCACCATCTAAATCACTACAATCTGCCCCAAAATTTTTCAAATACAACAGGGAAAAGCAAGAACCTCTAAATCAAAACAATGAAAAATAGGAATGTACCTCTATCATTATCTCTTAGCGAGAAAAGGAAGAGGAACAACCTAATTGCATCTGCAGTGACGCCATTATATTTTAGAGTTACATAAATTTCTAAGAATACCTCCAAATGTAGATTAGGATCTTTCGTAGGTGCTCCTCCAAATTGGTTATGCTGGACCATATGTATCAATTGGGCCTCTACTCAAAGTTGTTGGTATCTATCGAAGGCCTTATGATGCTAAATCTCAGGTCTTTGGTGTTAGGATCTTGAGCGCACAACACCACAAGCACAGTAGAATATTATCAAGACTCTTTTTAGAAGATTCATGCAAAGAAAACCATATACTAGTTGAATTGAGAGTTCTACCTTTGTTGTGTAAATACTATCTCCCAACAATTACTTTTCTTTGGATGTATATCTCAGCATGATCAAGTGTTTGCACCTCTATGATATCCACATGATCACGTTCTTCCATTCATCTCACGAACTCATGACTTGGAAAAGAAACAACCTCGACTGGGCTAGCAACCCCTTAAGGAAGTTTCGGCCAAGAAGAAGAAGAGTAAGAGGAAGACTAGAATATTGTATATCACAAAAATGAATTCTACAACCTTTTGTACTCATCTAAGAAATACCAAAGGTCTTTTGGCTTTTGGTCTTCCTTTGATTAATGATCCATTAAACTCTTTAATAGTAGGAATACAAAAGGGTTTTCACTTTTTGGTCTTCTTTTTCAATGCATGACTAGTCTAAATTAATTATCATTTTCTTCTTTAATGAGTGAATTCAATTGAGTCTAACTCGGATTAGACTCCATCCAACCTAATGAGTCTAACTCGGATTGAACTCATTAATCCAATAAACCTAAGCATCTTATAATGGGCTCATAGGGATAATACTAACAATTTCTCAGTAGTACTAGCGTTAATCATTACAAAGATAACACCAACATTTTGGATTACTCTATTATTCTTAAGGTCCATAGCATTTTAGTCAAACTAAAAGAAACTCATCTCTAAATTAGCATGTTCTTTGTGTGTGACCTAATAGACTCTTGTAACATTAGCAATATATTCAAATCAACATTTTAAATATATAAGCAATGAGTGACATCTAGCAATGTATCATTGCTCCCCAAGTGATGATAATGTCGAGATCCGACCTAATCTATGTTGGTGCAATATCCCTTATTTCAAGGTTAACCAGGTTGACTAAGCTTGAGTTGGCTCA
>JBBMJZ010403741.1:0-13071 GCA_037833815.1 Zingiber zerumbet
CCAACACTCGAAGGGCGATCGATCGCCATGGGGAAGAACATAAAGCGGAGCTAAGTCAACCAGGTTTAATCTAAAGATGGCGAATAATTCATGGAGAGAATACGAAGCCATCTGCGTTGAAACTTCAAAGCGGATAGAAAAAGTTTTTTTTTTTTTTTTTTGGGTTATTTATGCTCTATTTTCTTGAGGGTGCAGTTAATTTATCTAATATATTTTGTTAAAGGAAGTTTGATGGGAAAAAGAAAAATTATTAATATAAAAGATATTTGATACTTGGTATGAGTATAAAGATGAATATCTAATACCCGATGAGATGGAGATAGAAATTAAATATAAAATTCGATCTGAATCCAACCTAGTGTTATTTTTATAAAAGATGGATTAGATATTAGTAGAGGTATTTTTTTGTTGTTTACTTATTAAAACAAATATAGACGGACAAATTTTAAATTTGTCTGTAGTTAAGACGGAATTGACTTCTATTTGTCCTCGCTAATCTGCAAACGAGATGTGAGCCTGAGGTCGTGGCCTTACGACAAGATCTTAGGTCAAGGCACGTGACCTCACCGCGACAGCAAAGACAGAGATGAACCATAAGAGGGGGCTAGTTTGGGCTTCCTTATAGAAATATACTGCCTAATCTAAATACTCAAACTTTATTATAAATTTTCTAACTAGTTCAAATTATCCTCTTCTCCATATTTAAGATTTTAAATTTAACCTAAATTTGATGAAAAAATTCGTAGAGTAAAGCATAGTATAAAAAAACTTGATTGATTATATTTCCGGTGTCTTATACTATTATTCTTTTCATATTTTTTAATTTTTAAATTATTTAATTTTAGAATTTATTGAAATATTATCCTAGGAAAGATTTGTTATATAATATGATGGTATTAATTTTTATGTACAAAATTTTTTATATAGGACAATGATATTTTAAATTTAACCTTACTTGTGATAAAATCCTGATTTGACTATGAGCAAAAATGTCACCTACATTCCCTTCCCCTCTATTTGTTTATTTTTTATCCATGGTCTTTCCTTTCACTTTGTCTATGAATATATTTTTACGGTATAATTCTTTTATTTCATGGTGGTAAAAAATGAATACGCTCACCCCCGCTAACCCGTACCAGGGCCAATACGGAGGAGGTAAATTATGGACGGCTACTAACCGGGCTACTAGCCTTTGAAATAGTGACTAGCACATAAGGGAGACATTTTATCTCGACTTTGTCGAGATTTGAACCCCATATCTTATGACATGTACTAATCACTAAATCGTTCCGAAGAGACTAATTCTTTTACTTCCTGAAAGGCACATAGGCACTTCCTAATAAACCGAAGATTAGTGTAATTGTGGGAGTGATCTCACCTCGCGCAGTCTAGAGTTGACCTGATCTTTAGCAGAAAATGAAATATACTGACTACTTGTGTTGTTAATGGAGGTACTACGTAAAAGCCGATGATTCCCCATCACCTTCTCGCTAGTGCAGTACAAAGAGACACCGAGGACCCACTCCTGTTCTTGCTAGAATTTTCTAAATCTAAATCTAAATCTAAATCCAATCTTAAATTGGTGGATTTACTGAGCATTTTTCTTGCGTGCTTTGATAAATTTGCGTCTTTTTTTATTGGGAAGATCGCAAAAGTCATGGATGAGGGCAGATAGCAAGGGGCAATTTTGGCTCGACGAACGAGTGAGAGAGAGAGATTTGGACGATGGATGACATTGGCAGCAGCGACTGAAAAGAAAGGCAAAGGAGGCATCTTGTAGTTTTACTGCAAAGGAGGGTCAAAAGTTTACCCTCGCTTTAATTCATCCACAATCATGAAAGAGGGAGAAGATAAACAAAGCTTGCAATATTGTAGGTGTAGGATAGGACAGCTCCCTGTAAACTCCTCCATGTTCCTCTCTCTCTCTCTTTTCTCTTTGTGATGTTGCTGTTGCAAGCCTGCTTTTGGTGGAGAACCTGATGCCTGGGATGAGGATGAGTTGAGTGGGTGCTGGTTTCTTCTTATCTTCTATTTCTTCCAGAGATCCACATAGAAGAGAAGAGAAGAGAAGAGAAGAGAAGGGAAAAGAGGCTGCTTTCCTCCTCCTCGTCTTCTTCTCCTTCTCTTCCTCTTCCTCTTCCTCGCCACTCATGGCATAGCAAGCTGCCTCCTTTCCCCTCTCAAACTCGCTCGATCTATCTTGTTCTTTAGGATCCATGAGAAAGTAAGTTTTTTTTTTGTACGATCTTCTTCTTCTTCTTCTTCGGTTCGCGTTGTCCTCGATGAACTTGTCGTAGATTTCGGTGGAGTGGCCACTGTATCTGTTACTATTTCTTCAAACTCTCCTGATCACTCTCTAATTTTCTCATCATCCCCCTCCTTTTTCTCTCTGGTTGTGGTTTGGGATTACCAGTCTGGGTCTCAATCAACCCGCAATAGAATCTGGAAATAGTATTTCCTTTTCTTCTTCTTCTTTTTTATTTTTTCCAAGGTCATGATTTAGGCCAAGTGTTCTATAGAGCTTCCATGTCATTCTTCTTCCTCCATGAACTCCGCTGGGAGCCTCACACCTGTGTGGTTTTTCTCTCCCGGAGAAGAAATTCACCATGGATTTTTTTTCTTCTTCTTCTAATCTTCTTATCATTTCATGTGATGGCTTTGCAACAAATTTCTGTTTTTTCCCACCTCACCCTTTTTGTTCTTTTGCTGATCTTCCTAGTAATCCAGAAGAGTTAACTTTTGCCAACAGCTTTTCTGAGCACGCTCCTGTTCCCCTCTTTGCTCACATAAAATGATAGTTCTCGAGAGGTGACTGACATATAAGATCATCTGGAAATCCTGAGTTCCTAATTAATTCAGTGTTAACTTAGCTCTACATGAAATAATGCTACAGAAGATCAGTCGATCTTGTTATTGTTTATTTTTGGCTTGATTTTGCGCCGTATCATGTCACAGGCATCAAATCAATTGTAGAGAGAGGAAAAAGTTGGGCCTTCTTCTTGCCTGATTGGAAGCTTTTTTTCTTCTTCTTTTTTATGTCCTTGGTTATGCTGGAGGCCAATCATCAGAGAAGGCCCTGTAGCAGCAAAGCTCTTGGGCTCGTAGGGTTTGAAGATTCAGGGAGGGACGCTGAAGAGGGCTTCTGCAGATGTTATCATCCATCGAAACTCCTCCAGATCCGTCATGTTCCTCAGATCTCGCAGCACTGAAATCTCATGAGAAGGCTCCTGAAACGATTGCCTTCGAAGAGGCAGAAAGAGTAGACCTTGAAGAAAATCCAACCTCTAAATTTTCCATTAGGTGTGCAATTTAATTTGTTTCATTGTTCTTGTGTAAACTATGAATGTTCTTCCTTGTAGAACCACCAAATATATGTAGTAGGATTTCTTCATGTTCCACTGGAGGGTGATGGAGCTCATGATCTTATTTTCAGGAATTATGTTCTTGCATCGCGGCGGCGTAGCTGCATCGAGACTAGTTGGCCCTTTTCGCAGCAGTTCCTCCAAATTTGCATGAAGCATGGTGTCAAGAATCTACTTCCACCATTTGAACCTCCTGATCTGGTGAGATCCCAGTGCTTGAGAAAGTCAGAACAACTTGTTGTTGAAGCCGAAGCCGAAGCCGAAGCCGAAGTCGATCCTATTGAGCCTAGAAATGTTGGTGCCATCATCTGGAAGACTTCAGATATCAGACTAGAATCGCCTTTACTTTTAAAGGAATTCGATTCAAACTCTTCTGATCCAGCTATTGAGTCGACGTCTGAGGCTGAAATATCTCCACTGGATGAAGGAACAAATTCAGATGAACTGATTCAACATGACCATGATGCTGAACTCATTTGTTCCGTAGCCGATAGCACTGAAGCATCGCTGGATTTTGCTTCTCTTGTGCCTAGACAGAAGTTGGAGAAGCTACAGAAGCCACTTGAAAAGAAGTGCAGATTGAAAGTCAAGCTGGGTGTTATCTCCGAGATCAATAAGGAAGGCAACACACTAGATAATTCCGGTTCCGTTTCGGATCCTATGGCTTCGAAGATTTGCCCAGTTTGTAAGGCATTTTCTTCCAGTTCGAACACTACTTTGAATGCGCACATCGACCAGTGTCTCTCCATGGACTCAAATGTGAAGGGTATTTCAGGCGAGGTCCCAAAGATTAAAGCTAAACAAAGGAAGAAGAGATTGATGACCGAGATTTACACGACAGCTCCTCGTGCCACTCTTGAAGACCTTGATAGGAGAAATGGTACAAATTGGGCCGTGGAGCTCGCTTTGCTGGCAACACCGACCAGTGGGGTTGCCAATGAAACCAAGAGACCCAAGATGTCTGCAACTGAATGTCTAGAGAATGGAAATGACAGTGCTATTTTTGTTGACTCAAAAGGTATGAAACTTGGGATTTTGTCGAAGTTTAATGAACCAGCACCGGACGACCTTAATATGTGGAAGAATGCAATTGCAGAACCAGGAAATTGTACTTTGCAAAGAAAGAGGAAGGATTCAGCACTGAAACACTTGAAGGATACTAAAATGAAGGCACAAAAAAGGAAACTGTTATTCAAACAGTCTAAAACTCAGGTACTTTTATTGTGCTCCATATGATAACTTGTGATTTCACTTGAGAATTTTTAGTGTTCACCATCACCGAAATAAGGTTATGCAAATTTCAATAGGCAAAATCTTTAAGAATTTCATATTGTGTGAAATAGAAAGTCCCTTAAGATACAAAGGTGGATTATCCATGAATACTAGAGCTTCTAACCATTTGATTCAAACAAGTTTATCATCCAGCTGATAATGAACCTACATTTGGACAAAGCGAAAGGATAAATAGCGAATAGCCGTAATGTCCATCGATTTTCATATCACTGTGCTACAGCTAGTAGAAAGACCACACATTTGATAAAGTGGTGGAAATGAGAAAGACCACACATTTGATAGCCGTAATGTCCATCGATTTTCATATCACTGTGCTACAGCTAGTAGAATACATAGGATCCTCATAAGGTAAATTCAGTCATTGAACCTTGAATTTATTAAAGAATTATATGATATTATTTTACATAAAATCTATAACTGTGGAAGACCTGTAAGACAATCATGAACCTCCCCAATTCCTCAATTGTAGTGGAATGGAAAAACTTCTAAATAACGGTATACTCCCCTTCAAATATAATCCAATATACTATTTCATGGTTGTATGACTGCTACTTTTAGCTTCAGAAGTTTAATCACAGTTTTTATACATATATAATTGAGTTCTAATTTTGGCTCTTTCAATTCTCCACAATATTGTTTTAATAACCGAGGACCACTTTGTTCTATTCTAGCAACTTGCCTTTGTCCTGAGATTATGATCTATAATTGTTACTTATTCAGTTTATTTATGGAGAAACTATCTCTGATTTTCATGATTGTCATTATATAACATGAATTCGGTTATGTTGTTCTCAGTTTGCAGCCACATTTGATGATAATGATCAATCTGCTGTCCATCAGCAAGATCAAGTTCAGCCATCTGCATTGCATACTGAGAAACAAGCTGAGAGCACTGCTCCTGCAACTTCGAAACATTGGGTGTGCTCTATACAATCAGATATCCCAATAAATGTTCCTAAAAGCAGAAGTGAGGGCATGGACAATACAACACTAGTACATAGGAGCATTTTGGCGGAGAATTACCAATGGAATTCTTCAGCTGTCAGTAGTGAAGCCAATAAATTCTCTAGGTCATCAGAAGTATTGACTGGTTCTCCGAAAATGAAGAGAGTTGATTGCTTGTATAATGACAATCGCCTCACAAATGATATGAAAGGGAAGTCTTCAGAAATACCTATTTCCAATCACAAATGGTCTTCGAGAGGTGCTTGTTCAACTATTGGTCTCCTCAAATCGTCAAAGCCATCTGACAAGTTCCTATCTAGTGGAAAAAAACCAGTGGCGATTGACCTGGGCATTTGTAAAAAATCTAACAAGTGTTTGAATACGTTACAATCTCCGTTGGAGGAAGAAGCTATTTTCACTTCAAAAAAGGAAATCCTAGTTAAGAGACCGTATTTCCATTTGGAAGGAAGTAAAGGTGAGGCAAATGAGAAGGCACTTAAGACCTTTAAGTTCCGTAAGCACAGATCGGCTTTGAGAACTTGCAAGAGAGGGCCACCATTTTTACTACCTAATGATGGAGTGCATGGAACTACCAACAATTTGATTGTGAGAAGAAATAGGGCAGTACACAATCATGAATTTGGTTCGTTGAATAATTTTACTAGTTCTGAATCAAAAATCATGAACCATGAGTTTCCAATCCGAGGCAATAACACAGAGTCTGAGAGACCAGGAATATCAAAGACAGTTGAAGAGCAAGAACAAGATAATTTGATACACCCTGCAATACCTCGGTGCAACAATACTCAAGTTGAAGACTCAGATGCTCTAGTAGAAGATCAGAGTCACGGAGCACCAGGAGAAGCTGGTGGTGATCATGTTTCCAATGATTTTGTCAACTCAGATAAACTGGAAATTAGTTTCAGAAACAAATCATGTTCTTCTCGACGTGCAGTTGGCAAAGTCCATGTAGAGAACTTTGAGAGAAGATCTGGTCAGCAAGAATTCATTTGCAATGATGTATCCTGCGAAGATGTTGAATATGAAGATATTCAAATGGAAGTTGCCAATGTAGACAAAGATGTAGAAGTCTCTTGTGCAGTTCTACTAAAAAAATATCAAGCTGAAACCACATTTGCTCAAGATTCTATTGGTTGTCTAACTAATCAAGGGGGTATGGAACTCAAGGTGCCCTCTAAGAGCCCATCAATGACTTCATTAATATCAGCAGAAAATCACCATATGCATTTGCACCTGGACACTGGCCAATCTGGATCACCAACTTCTGCAGGATCTTATGCCTCCTTAATGCCTTATGAAGGCTCCAGATTGAAAGATCCAGAACCTGAACTCTCAATGAGGAGTTTTGAATCTCAGACTGCTGGACACACTGAGAATACTGAACAAAGAAATTTCAATAGTAGAGAACACAAGAAGGACGATCTAGCAGAAAAAACACCTAATAAATGCTTGAATGAGAAGCCATTTTGCTGTTCATGCAGGGAGAGCATTTCAAAAGATTTACAGTTACCAAGCCATAATGAAACTTCCAGGACAACTAAGGAAAATCGAGTTTCAAACTTGTTTATTGGGCCAAGAATATCTTCCTCCTTTAAAACATATCAGAGTCCCAGGAGTAATAGTATATCCAAATCATCACAGCAGTCCAATTACAACAATTCGATTGATTTTTCTGGAAGTTATGGATCATACACCGATTTAGGTTCTCCATCACCTCAGTCACTGAACCAATCCAGTTCTAACCCAGTACTTCGATTGATGGGTAAAAACCTAACGGTTGTTAACAACGAACCGCTTATGTATCCTCAAACTATTGCTCCAGACCATACACCGTATGTGAATTCTGTTTCTACTGGATTTGCTTCCATCAACCACCTCATGCAACAAGATGGTTCATATCACTGCCATCAACCTATGGTTGGCTCGCAAGCCATTCATCATGCTTTATTAACCGGCGACCCCGCTGTGTTTCCACATTTACCTACCATTGCAATGGGCAACACTGCCAGGGCTCCTCTTCATCCTGCTTGGACAATAAAACCAGATCAACACATGCAGCAGACACCATTCCAAAGGCATGGCTCTTGCTCTCCTTATGCGATGAATGAGGTGATTGTCATTGATGACCGATGTTCACAGCATGAGAATGAACTCAAAGGCTCCCTAAAGAATACCACAAACACTTCATTGCTTAGTGTGTATGGGCCGAGTGCTTTAGCTCCAAGACCCTTTGCTTGCTTTCCATTGGAAAGCCAGAATAGGAATGTCTCAGGCAGACCTTCAGCTTTATATGCTAATTTTCAACCAGTGACAAATGCTAGTTTTATGAATCAAAGGTTCAACACACAAAGCCAAGGTGCTCTTATTCCATATCCAAATTTCCAGGCACCTGCATCAAGTCGGATGGGTCCATCGTTCTATTATCCTCCAATTCTGCGGTGATCTTGATAGTGCAAAGAGGCAGATAACAGAAACCTGTCATCGAGGATCAGGTATCCGCTCTTATTCATTACCAGATCACGATACTGACAGTTGACACCGGAAGTTGCACAGATGACTGCCTAGCATCCAAGAATAAGAACCCCGTTCCATATGCTGGTTTTCTTAACAACACTGGAGTAGCTATTGTATTAAAAGGGATGTTTCCAACAAAGATCTTAATTTTCGAGTTTTGGTAGGCATAGCATGATGCTCTGAAAGTATCCTTTCCGAGGTAAAGCTTTTTTACTTTCTCAAAAGTTGTAAGGTTTAGCTTTGCTCAAGAAATATGTATATTTTCCATAATCCATGCACCTAATTACAAGTTCTAAATGGCTATAATACACCAGACAGTCTCCTTTGCTTTGCTTACTTTCTATCCTCGTTGTTTTTGATAACTACTGAAAAGATATGTGTTTAGTGTTCAGCAGATAAAATCTAAAAGGACACAGAGAAAGAAATCAGCTATAATTTTTCTTATTTAAAGGTGTCTTTTACTCATTTCTTGCTTTAAACTGCTCTTTAAGATCTAGACTTGATCCTCCATATGGAGATAGCATGTGATATAGATTCTCTTTCGACTGGCTGAATTCATTTCTGAGATCGATAAGCAATCTTCTTATTGATCTCTCAACAGAAAGTAAGATTCTAAACAACATGAGTAAATTGCTAGATATAGTTTAAACCTTGGTTGAGAAAGTTGGCTAGAGGAGATAGGGCAGGAAGAGATCAACTAAGTTGAGTGGAGAGTCATGTTTAGTTCAGTTGAATTACTAGAAGTTTAGTAGAAGCAAGTGGAGTGTCATGTTTAGTTCGGTTGAATTGTCAAGTGTTTGTGGTCCAAGTAGGTTACATAGGTGCAACATTGACTTTGGTAACTAGGCTTGAGGTGAAGTTAGGTTGCATATGTAAAGTCAAAAGTGGCACTAGGAGAGTCACCCGCAACCTACCGTAGATGGAAATGAATCATGTCATCCCATGCTTGGCCCGTATTGTGGTCCATACTCAAGGGAGGGGCTACGACTCACATGCTTGCCCTAACACAAGCATGAATCAGGATAGGTAGGGCACAACACGAGCCTAGCTGCCTAGGTCAAGCATGACCCATGTGCCAAGCCTAGCTCAACATTTTAATATACAATATTAAATATTTTAGGAATAATAAAAGGAGCCTAGGGCTCCTGGTTCATAAAAAAAAAAAATAGACTAGGGGATGGACTATTTGTAATTGCGGCCGGATCGTGGCTGTGATCCGGCCGCAATTAGTTGTGATCTCTCCCTGGGTTCACTGCCCCTCCCCCAATTTATAGTTTGGGTCTGGGTGGGTGGCCGGAGGACCCAGAGGCCGCCCTCCACTAGGCGCCATGCTGCCTGGCCACTTGCCCACTCTTGGCGGTCTCCGGCTACCCGTCCCGATCCAAACTATGAAACTATAATCTGGGGGACAGTGAACCAGGGAGGGATCACAACCAATTATGACCGGATCGTAGCCACGATCCGGCCACAATTGCAAAAATTAAAAGAGCATCTTAAATTATACAAATTAGCAAAAGGTGTTCCTTTTAAAAAAAATATCAAAAGGATGCTTGAAATTATACAAATCATCAAAAGGATGCTCTTTGTAAAAACAAAAAAAATCAAAAGGACGCCCCATCAAATGTTCTATTCCCAAAATACCCTTTATCTAAGGTGGTTGTCGCAGCTATCAGGTAGCTACTACATGTTATAGTAGTAGTTATCGGCAACTATCGAGTAGGTACTACAACATTGTTTCTTACTTCCAATGTTATTGTAGCAGTTACGACTAGTTGCTACAACATATAGAAGCTATTAAGTAGTTACTAGAACGTGTAGAAAACTACTAAGTAATTATTATAATTGTTTTAAAGTGATTTGGATGAAATTTAAATAATTTTGGTCAAGTTGGTAAAGAGTATTTCGATATAATAGTATTCAAGATTTTAAAATTTAGAGTTTAGGGGCAAATATATAGCAGCTACTGATAGCTACTATAACGTGTAAAAGCTACTTGGTAACTGCGACAATGTGAAAAAAATCTACTATTTCACTTTAATCAAAATTATTATACACAAATCACTATTATATCAAAATATTTTTTACCAAGTTGTCAAAATTATTTAAAACTTCATCAAAATCGCTTTAAATGAGTCAAATTCACTTTAAACAATTATAGTTAAACCTGAAATCCTATACCCTTAAACCCCAAATCATAAATTATGAACACTATTATATTAAAATATTCTTTACCATTTAGTCAAAATTATTTAAAATTCATTAAAAATATTTTAAATTTGTTAAAATCATTTGAAAATACAGACAACATAGACTACAATAGTATTATACTACAATAGTATGGTAAGTAAGGGTTTTTTATGATAAAACATATGGTGAGCCGTCAATTTGATTTTTTATTTTTTGTTAAAAAAACGACGTCCTTTTGATGATTTACATAATTTAGGGCCCCTTTTGATTTTTGTCATTTATTCTAGTTTGTTCTCGTTCTTTATTCTTTCTTGAGTGTGGGTAAAATGTTTGGACACATGCCAGTTCGTCATTGGTTGAATTCGATGAATATGAATTAAATTCATCAATCTCAAAATACGTGTGTTGCGCATCCAAGTGCACTTGTTTGATGGGCAGCTCCTTTACTGCGTCCTTAAAAGAGAACAGCTTCCCTGTTTCTTGCTGACTCTTTAAAGTCACTGCTCCAAAAAAAGGATTGATAATTTAGAAAGGCAACAGGAATCTCTTTGTTCGAGGGCACATGAGAGTTTTGAAGTTAAACTGCAGAATCAAACCCAGAACTCAATCCTCAACTAATCCATTCTTTGGATAATTAAAAGAGCCATTGTCTTTCTTTCCATCTGTGGACCACAAGGGTTTTGAATTCTCTTAAGATTTAAGAATGAGATCCTTTCCAAGTGGGGATCGCAATGGACTACTTTAGTTCCTTTCACGCCGAATCTCTCTCAAACATTACTTGGAGGATGAGGGAGGAGTGCTTTCATGAATCCTTTTAGCAGGTATGCAACAGTACATCTTTTCATGAATGTTCATGTAGTTCTTTCTGACTCTGAAAGTTTTTAAAGATTTCTGTTTTTGTTTATTTTCTGAAGTAGAAAGGAAATGGGGTGTGCTGCTTCTAAGATTTTAGCTAGATCATGGCACTTTCAAGAGGATGTTGAGAGAAGGTTAAAAAGGAGACCCGCTAAGGGATTGGAAGAATTGGTCAGCTACATAAATGGAGGAGAGCATGAGAAGAACTCAACCATGCCCGCGGAGAGCAATGTGGTTGCTTGGGATCTGTTGGCTGGCCTAGAAGAAGAAGACGACGAAGAAGAAGACAACGACAAGACGATCGAGAAAGAAGTCACAACAAACATTGATTCAAAGAGAAAAGCTATGGCCAAGGAGCTCTCAGTGCTTGAGGTTCCTCCTTTCGAGTTCGCGAAGACTGGAAGTCAGAAGGAATGGCTGCAACGAGACGGCCAAGAACCTTATGTCACCCCTAAATTCGGAAAATTTTCAAAGCAGCGAGACAAAAGGGAGGATGAAGGAGTCGTGTTTGATCCTGAATTGGTTGCGCAGTTTGAGCGGGCTATGAACGAGCTTGCTACCGACGAAGAGCTTGTTCTTCGACAGATCACAAATGGCTTGGAGTGAAACCAAATGCTAAGAAGATTTAGATCAATGGTTGTGAGACATGCTCTTTTGTCATTGAGATCAAACTTCAGTTAACTAGCTACAAACTGTTGTTTTAAAATAGGAAATAGATTATGAATTATTAATTTGATCAACTAAAACATAAGTAATTATAATTATTAGTAACATAATAAATTACAGGTTATTAAGTTATTAATTATTTTTTCATATGTTGTTTTGCATAATTATCAAACAATACCTTATTTCACTTTATTTATTATTAACGAATTTTTAAGTAAGTTGAAAATGATTTTTTTATTTTTTCATTTATTTTCATCTCTAACAGAAAGTTTTTGTAGAAAATAAAAAGCGCGTCCTTATTTATCCATACGGTAAAAAGGATATTTTTCTTTTTAAAATTATTAAAATATCGTCCCATTTATAATTTTTAATCTAAAATAGCTTCTATGCTTTACCTTAGAGAGGTGTTTGTACAAAGCATGGAATATATAGAAATCAAATTATGAATGCGACCTTATTTTGATAAATTTTACAGTTGGGTGTATAAAACTCCTATCAATCTAGGATCCAAAAAAGATTGACAATATTAAATTTATTGTACGGAGGGGAGATAACACTTCTTACCCTTTAATGTGGAAGAAGAGGAAAAGAGAAAGAGATGGTATGCGAAGCAACGAGATAAAGGGCAAACACAAAGAGGAGGAAGAAAAAGTAGAGGGAGAAGAGTTACCATAGTTTGACTACATGTCTACTCCACAAAACGATCAAAATTTTATTAAAATTCTCTCTACATAAGAGAATTACAATCAATAATTCTCATGATACAATAGGTTTATAATGATCCTTATAAATAGTGTCTAAATCTTAGATCCGGTAAAATCATAATAAAATTCTATTATGCAAAACAATAACAGAATTCTGTTATGAAAAAATCTTAATAAATTTTTCTTTCATAACGTCCCTCACATTGGACTTCATTCAAATATGAGTCATCCATCAACGATTTCCACCTTGACGAATATTCACCCTTTTGAAGAACATGAATATCTGAGCAAAATTCTATCTGAATTTCTGGGGTCTGGGCTTCCTTCCTCTAGTATATAGAGATATGAATCAAGTTCAAATAATACTTGAATTTCTTTTTGGTTACTGCTTTGCCAATATGTCGGTAGCATTGTTTGTAGTGTGAACATTCTCAATTTAAATTTGTTGTGCATAAAGAATATTCACATATCTCTATAATGATATGTGTTGGATCGAAAGCGCTAGAGAGAGAGAGAGAGAGAGA
>JBBMJZ010403754.1:0-29221 GCA_037833815.1 Zingiber zerumbet
TCAAGCATTGCTTGAACTTGATCCATATCTTTAGATGTTAGAGGAATGAAACCCAGACCTAGAGATTCATGTGAAGTTTTGCTCAGATGCTCGTGTTCGAAGAGTGAATATTCACCAAGGTAGAGATTGTTGGCTGGTGGTTCATATCTGAGTGAAGGCCAATGTGAGGGGCGTTACGGATGAAAAGAAAGAAATGGAGAAAAAAAATTCTATTAAGATTTTTTAGCAACAGGATTCTGTTATGGTTCTTCGTAACAGAATTATGTTACGATTTTTCAGGTCTGTTTTGGTATGTTGCGGTTTGGACACTATTTATAGGGATAATTGTAAACCTATTGGGACAATCATCATTATGATAAGGACTCTTTTGTGTAGAGAGAATTCTAATAAAATTTTAATATTTTTTGGAAGGCAGGCCACCAAACCAATATGGTAAATCTTCTCCCTCTTCTTCTTCATGTTTGTTCTTTCTTGTTTGTCTCTCGTTGCTCCGCGTGATTTCTTTCTCTCTTCCTCTTTTTCCGAAATAGAGATTGACAGGTGTTGCCCCCTCTTTACGTAATAGCTGCAATGGGCAAGGGGTCGAATATTGGCAAACTGAGAAAAATGTCCTCCCCACAATGTCCATCTGTAGCTTCCTAATTTATCTCCTCATAAATGGCCACGGGACCGACTATGTAGAGCTACTAGGGTGATGGATTCCATCTTTTCTGCACTTGAACAAGGATAAGTGATACCCTATATAATTTTTTTTATTATTTATTAATTAAAAATATAAAATTTTCTTTAGATAACTCCATCATGTATAGTGTGGCACGTTTTATGACTAAACGATCCTTGTTTGTCTCATAATTAACGACGTGATTCACGATCGATTATTGTTCCTAGTCAACTTCTTTGTCCTTGCAAATCTCCAGCCTCCACAATCCATCGATCAACGTCTATCACATTCAATTACAACTGTCTCCTTGTGAATTCTTCTTTATCAGCTCTCATAGGTGGTGACATCCTCTTTGGCTACCAAGACCCTCCCTTTGGCATCTTCAATAATTTCAACGTTCACTCACTTATGAGCAATCTTAATTGCTACCAATTAGATTGTTGTCGGAGTTATAGGAAATAATCTGTGTTTAATTTTTGTTAAAAATAAATTTAGATTTATCTGTCAAGATGACTTTACATCACAGTTAGGGGTCTGACTGATGGGAAGAAGTTGCTGATTGCTGCCCGAGTGATTGAGTGCCCGATTGGCCCAAGTGCCGAAAGGTATGATCTAAGTGTCGAATATTGAGAGTCAAGTCGGTTGAGTAGCTGTCTTCCAAGCTACCTAGTGGACTTCTCGAGCACGAGTGGGATGCTGCTAGCCAAATACCGAGTGCTCCCGAGTAGGCCCGATTGTCATCCGAGTGGGACATTGAGTGTTGAGTCGGAAAGCCGAGTGGTTTAGTCGCCTAACTGTTGATTGTTAAGTCAGCTGAGTGGGTCACTGCTACCTTAGCGCTAAGTCGAGAGGCTAGTGTCGAGAGTTGCCCGAGTATGAGATTCGAGCACTCCTACGGATGAGCGCCAAGTGCCAAGTTGGGAGGCCGAGTCCAAGATCAAGTGGGAAGAGATATGTAGTTTCATCCCCTCAAGCGGTTCTTCAATATAATGTTGGACGTCTCAGTACGACCATGTACACAACTAAGCAAGAATTGTTTGTAGGAATCGAGCATGTACTTGAATGCTATCATGAAAAACATTGTGAAATGCACAACTAAGAAAAGGAAGTTATATGCTTTTGTATGCGTCTACTTCTCAAGTCGTAGGCTCCTTATAGAAGGGCTCCGACTCTCAACTATATTGAATGATCGAGCAATGACTATTTAATATCTGAGACATAATAATAGCTATTGACCATCAATCATGGGTTATTTTTGTCTAGGAAGTTATATATTCACCATTAACATCAGACCATTTTAGAACCGGTACACTAATACATATGCTTCATACATTAACAAGCAGGAAAAAAAATTGATGTAGGTGGCAAAACCTAAGTTAATAATATGCTTAAGCAAATTTTGTCTACCCTGCTTGGTCCGATATTTAAAGCATGCAAGTAGCTCTCGCACAAGAGCTACCTAGGATTAGTACAATCTGGATCCTAAATTTATACTCTCCTCCTATAAGCATGGGCGTATTGACGATTTTAATTATTATAATTCATTATAAATCAACCTTCACATAACTCCGGCGGTGAACTAATATCTCATTCATAATTGAATATCTTTTTATTTATTTTTCATTCACATTTCATTTCCAACAGTAGTGTCCTACCCAAAAGAAAATCTAAATTTTACTATTAATTTCTAATAAGGTCATTGGCCAAATGATTCTCGAGCTTGAGAAGGCTGCCAAAAATAGTTAAGATGGACTAAAATTATTCGCTAGGAAGCATGCATACGGAATTGTCGACAAGATATCAATTAAGCTCTTTATGCAATATAGTCATGTGGCTAAAGAAAATTGTTCAATGATTATAAGAATTTATAGACAAAATTAAAATAGATGGACCCCAGTGGTTGACCAACTCACTAACTCATCGCCGCAACAACAAAAATTGATTAAGTTCTTAACAGCTGTCAAGTTTGACCTTTCGGCACGGCTCATTGACTACTCTGTTCAAAATTGATTAAGTTTTTAATGGTCAGTTTAGCCTAAAGGCAGTCCATATTCATAACGTTAAAAGTCGAAATATATATATATATATATATATATATATATATAAAAGGGTCAGTTTAGCCTAAAGGCAGTCCATATTCATAACGTTAAAAGCCGACATATATATATATATATATATATAGAGAGAGAGAGAGAGAGAGAGAGAAAGAGAGAGAGAGAGAGATTTTAATTTAAAATGATCAGTTTAAGTTACAATTATTAAACAAATGCAAAAGCATCAAAGCAGAAATCTGATTAAAAGCATAGTTTTTCAACGCATGCACATTTATAATTATTAGGCTATTTATCTCCATATCATAGGGTGGCACGTGGAAGGAAGAGGCGGGACATCCATCTACCCATCTAACATCCATTGGTGAACTTAGACCGTTGACCAGTCCACTTCGATTCCCATCTTACGTCGTGTTCATATTTTGGTTTTTAGTTTTTTATATTTATTTATTTATTTATTTATTCATTCATTCATTTAACAATATGAGATTGAAATTGTGACAAATTTGATTAGATTATTTGAAATTGTTGTCTTAAATTTATATCTTGCCCACGTGGCATGATCCGGTTAGATAATTGTTTAGGAAAAGCCACAATGTTCTGAAACATTAACCCAGCCGTTTTAGATACTCAAGCCTATTTAATAATATAATCGAACCAAGTTAAATTTAAAATAAATTAAACTTTTAAAACGATTGATCAAATTTAACTTAGTTTATTTTTTACAAGTTTAAACTTATTTAAAGTTTGATTTGAGTTTAGTTCATTTAGATGTTATTAAATTCTCAATTCAAGCTTAACTTGAGCTTATTTCGTTTACATATTGAGCTCTTAATTTAAGTTTATTTGATTATTTAAAATTTTTAATTATTTAATTAATTATTAAATTTAATCATTTAAATTTATTTATTTAATTAATTAATTATTTAACATATTCTTATTAATTAATTTATATAATTTATATATTATTTATGAATATTATTATACGGATTCTTCATAGTAATTATGTCTCATCCCTTTAACCAATTTAGCTTGTAATATAAGATCATTCCAATCAGGTTTCTTTATTATTAGGATAAATGAATTCTTATGAATACATTCTCTGAAGAAACCGGACATAATAATTTTTCATCCGACTCAAGCAAGAATAAAAAGATTAGTATAAATAGATCCATATAAAATCTACATCTTATACATATCCCCATATATTATATATAATAACTCCATATAAGAAAGCATTTATCATATTCTATTTTTTTTTATAGAGTTAGACCTATTCATGGTAATGAATTCAGTTGTTACATGTAAATGTTAAATATCTAAGTAGACTAATAAATTTAATTATCATCAAGTGTTTTTTTAGATCGTGTTATGTCTTTTTATTTATGCTTGATTAATCAAGCATTTCCTGTCCTATCCATCTTGATCACAAATATAGAAAAAAAATCTATTCATAGAAAAAATAATTAAATTTAACTTAATCGTCGCAAAAAGAAAAGCTTGACTTCTCCACGACTTGCATCCTTAATTATCACCATCATCCTTCACAGTCACTCATTCACGAGCTCCTCGATCGCCATGTTGTCTTCCATCTCTACTTCTCCATCTTGAAACAGAGGAATTAATAAACACAGACGCCATGATCGCACCTTGCCGCCGTATTCTCCTCTTATTACTCGTCTCTGTCTTATTGTTCTTCTTCTTCCATGGTGCCTCCTCACTCAACCAAGAAGGCCGCATTTTGCTGGAGGCGAAGGGCGGCCTGGCGGGGCAGCCCGACGCGCTTTCCTCTTGGAACGCCAGCGACGACACGCCCTGTGCGTGGCAGGGCGTCACCTGCACCTCCGGAGTCGTGACCGCCATTAACCTCTCCGACGCCAACCTCTCCGGCCCCTTTCCTTCGGCCCTCTGCCGCCTCCCCCACCTCGCCTCCATCGACCTCTCCGCTAACTACATCAACGGCTCCCTCAGTGACTCCGACCTCGCCGGCTGCGATGCCCTGTCCGTCCTGGATTTGTTTCTCAACAACCTCGTCGGCCCGCTCCCCGACGCGCTTGCGTCGCTGCCTAACCTCACCTATCTGGATCTCTCCTCGAATAACTTCTCCGGCGGCATCCCGCAGGCCTTCGGCCGGTTCCCCCGCCTCGAGACGCTAGCCCTCGTCTACAACCTGCTCACCTCCACCGTCCCAGATTTCCTCGGCGATGTCTTCACGCTCCGGGATCTCGACCTCCGGTACAACCCATTCAACGCCGGTCACATACCGGTGTCGCTCGGAAACCTCCGTAATCTCGAGACGCTCTCTCTCGGTCACTGTAACCTCGACGGGGAGATCCCACAGTCGCTCGGCCGACTCTCACGGCTCGCCTACCTAGACCTCTCCCGTAATCACCTCAGCGGAGGCGTCCCGGAGTTCCTTTCCGGGCTACCCCACTTAACCCAGGTCGAGCTGTACAACAACTCGCTATCCGGTCGCCTTCCGAGAGACCTCGGTAAGCTCGGCGCGCTGCTTCGCTTCGACGCGTCCCTGAACCAGCTCGAGGGCCCGCTCCCCGACGACATCTTTGACGGGCCGTTGCTCGAGAGCTTCCACCTACACACGAATCAGCTGACCGGTGGGATCCCTGCAGGCGTCGCGCGGTCCAAGAGCTTGTCCGATCTCCGCCTCTACAATAACCAGCTCCATGGCTACCTCCCGGCGGATTTGGGAAAGACAACACCGTTGGTGACGGTGGATCTGTCGAGGAACTCGCTCTACGGCGAGATCCCTGCGAGCATATGCGACCGCGGCGTACTGGTGCAGCTGCACCTGATACAAAACTCCTTCT
The DNA here is from genome assembly GCA_037833815.1 of Zingiber zerumbet. Taxonomy (NCBI): domain Eukaryota; kingdom Viridiplantae; phylum Streptophyta; class Magnoliopsida; order Zingiberales; family Zingiberaceae; genus Zingiber; species Zingiber zerumbet. The sequence goes on from JBBMJZ010403754.1 coordinate 5,541, forward strand.
CAAGCAGAATTCCCGACGGCCTCGGACGGTGCCAGACGCTGAACCGCCTTCGGCTCCCGGGCAACGCCCTGAGCGGCCCGGTTCCCAGCGGGCTCTGGGGGCTGCCGCATCTCTTTCTGCTTGATTTGAGAGACAACGCTTTGTCCGGCAGCATCTCTCCGGTGATCTCCAGCGCCGCCAACCTCTCGTCGCTCCTCATCGAAGACAACCAGTTCTCCGGCATCATCCCCCCAGAGATAGGAGCTGCGGTGAACTTGCAAGAGATCGCCGCTGGGAACAACCAGTTCGCCGGACCGCTCCCTGCCACGCTCGGCAACTTGACCAATCTCGGCCGGCTCGACCTCCACAACAACTCTCTCTCCGGAGAGCTTCTCCGAGAAATCCAATCGTGGAAGAAGCTCAGCGACCTCAATCTCGCCCACAACGGCTTCACGGGCGGAGTACCCCCTGAGCTTGGCGACCTGCCGGTGCTCAACTACCTCGACCTCTCCAACAACGATCTCACCGGCCCAATCCCGGACCAACTCCAGAACCTAAAGTTGAGCCGGTTCAACTTCTCCAACAACGAGCTTTCCGGCGCAATTCCGCCCATGTTTGCCAACGAGGCCTTCGGGAGCAGCTTCTTGGGCAACCCAGCGTTGTGCGGGGACATGGCAGGGCTCTGCCCTGCCTCAGGGAGAGCCACCGCCAACCGCTATGGATACCTCTGGCTGCTTTGGTTCGTCTTTATCCTCTCCGGCTTAGTCCTTGCCGCCGGCGTTTCTTGGTTCACCTGCAGGTGCCGCAAGTACATGAATGCCATGGACAAGTCGAAGTGGACGCTGAAGTCGTTCCACAAACTAGGATTCAGCGAGCAAGACATCTTGGGCTCCCTCCGCGAGGTCAACCTCATTGGCAGCGGCGCTTCTGGGAAGGTCTACAAGGTCGTGCTGAGCAACGGAGAGACTGTCGCAGTGAAGAAACTGTGGGCTGCAAACATGAACGGGGCCACCATGGATGATGCCTTCGAAGCAGAAGTCGCAACACTAGGCAACATAAGGCACAAGAACATCGTGAAGCTCTGGTGCTGCTGCACTCACAAGGATCATAAGCTGCTGGTGTACGAGTACATGCTCAATGGAAGCTTGGGGGACCTATTGCACGGCAACAAAGGGAGTGTTCTTGATTTGCCGACGAGGTACAAGATTGCGCTAGACGCTGCAGAGGGCCTCTCCTACCTGCACCATGACTGTGTGCCGCCGATCGTGCACCGGGATGTCAAGTCTAACAACATCTTGCTGGATGAAGAGTTCGGAGCAAAGGTAGCTGATTTCGGTGTGGCCAAAGCTGTTGAGAATGGGCCTAAATCCATGTCTGTGATTGCTGGTTCTTGTGGATACATTGCTCCAGGTCAGTCACTCTCCGAACTCTGTTAATCACCTGAAAAACCTCACAATCCATAACTAAAGATTCAATGCTTACTGCTGCAGAGTATGCTTATACTCTCCGTGTCAATGAGAAGAGTGACATCTACAGCTTTGGAGTGGTAATTCTCGAGCTGGTCACTGGGAAACTTCCCGTCGATCCAGAGTACGGTGAGAAAGATCTCGTGAAGTGGGTGTGCAGTATGATAGAACAGAAGGGCGTTGAGCATGTGATTGATCCAAAGTTTGATATGCGCTGCAAGCAGGAGATATTGAAGGTACTAAACATTGGTTTACTCTGTGTCAACTCTCTCCCAATCAACCGTCCGTCAATGAGGGTGGTGGTGAAGATGCTGCAAGAAGTTCGACTATAGAACAAGGCCAAGCGGGCAACGATCATAGCAGCATAATCCGAGTAGTGAAGGAATTGTTTCAGATCAATGGTGGTTTCGGGCAAGAACTGCTAAAGAATGAATTCTCCTTGTGCTGTATTTTTATCCATCCTTTTTTTTTTCCGTTCTGTGGTATCGTCGACGGTGTTAGTAGTAAAAATTGCATCTGTACCAATTGGGAATGTGGCAATTAGCTCAAGTGTTTTGCCCTCAGCTATGTTGGCATCTCCTCATTGTACTATTTGTGCATCTCAAATTTCTTGGATTCATGGGAAGAGGAAGCAGACCTCTGCAAAGATCTCTAGTGTTCCCTTTCATGCTGCCCAATAACTTTGCATTGAATTATCCTGCAAGGATTACAGATCTTTGACTAGAATTAGTAGACTAGGATTAATTTAGTGTTCTACAACAGTGTATCTGAATTGCTCACCATAAAGAACAGGACAGCTATACCCTGTGGGTGGAGATTCTGGAAGCACATCTACTTTTCCAGCTGCAGGCAATCTACAAAGAGGGGGCCCTTAATGCTCAAATGAGACTCCAGTTATGCTGAACAAGAAGAAACTAGATGAGTGTTGGTCATGCCATCTTTAACCATGATCCAATCCATGCTTTCTCCTGCTTAGGCTTGTTCTTCATCTACTACCGTTTGTGTAAGATACCCAGCAAAAGGTAGAAGGCCTTTATCTCCTCGCTCCTCATGACCACCATCTCCTGACCGCAATGGTGTCGTCCACCACCGGACTCTCATATCGCGTGGGCAGGGTTGGTTCCAACAAACAGATGTTGGTCATGGCTTGAAACTGTCACTTTCTTTCCCTTGACATTAGATCAATCATACATTTAGAAACAAGGGGTTGGCTCCAGAGGTGGAACCAATCACCATTTCAAAAAACTATTACAACAACAACCACCACCACCAAGTTTTATCTCACTACATTGGGTCCACAAAAAACTATTATACATGAAAAAACTAATCTTTAGAGCCTGGCCTATCTCCTTCAGTAACCATCTAAACCAACCATTCATGTTGAACCCGTAAATGAATCATCAATCGTGTGTACAGATTCTGCTAGGAAAGCTTGCTAAGTTAAAATGAACATACTGAGAATATTGTTCCTCTCTGGTGATAAAACTAAATTGCTCCACAAAACAAAGGCATCCAAGATTCTCCATTAAACTGACTCATAGTATCAATATTTTACATTTCCTGAGTTCTGCTCCAGACCATCTATGTCGTCCTCCATTGCTAGACAACATTCTATAGGTGGTGACTTGTTAGTCCAGTTGGCTGAAGTTTGAGACTTGTTTATGCCAAGATCAATGGACAAAAGCTTAGAATTGGCTCACTTGTTTGATTGATGAATTCAATTATTCTAAATGACCTACAAATACCGATTCCATAGAATAGGGATTCTAAATTCATGACTAGTTATTCTTTGTTCTGTTATAAGAATATTTATTCCTTATTGATTTCATCCTCACGTTGTTCAACCCTTTGAAAAATATATTATAAACTTGAGTTGGATCCATTTATTAGGTCAAATGCGTTTGTCGACTAGACCCGTTAGTGGGGTGAGTAGATATAAATGGTCAAATGTGTTTGTCAACTAGACCCGTTAGTGGGGTGAGTAGATTGAGCCACATGAGTCAATCAAGCCTAGTGATCCAAGTAAGCCGAGTAGATGAAGCGAGTTAAAGGGTCTAGGGTGGGTTGATTGAACCAATTAGATCGGTGGGTCATGTGCGATTGGCTAGGTTGGATGGACTAGGTGGGTTAGTTGGAATGATTGATTTGGCCAGCAGTGGAGGCCAAGTCAGGAAGATCAATTGGACATGGTGGGTCACATCGGTTTGTTGGGCTAGTTAGAATGATTGATAGGGTCAATTGGGGAGGGTGAATTGGATGGATCAATCATTTGAACCGAGGACTGGGCAAATAGTCCATTGAGATGGTCAAACTGAGAAAGTGAGCAAGTCAGTTTGGTCAGTTGGGCTAAATGGATCAAGAGGATCAAGCAAAAAATGTCAAATGAGTTGATCAAATAGGTTTAGTCAAATGGGTCAGTTTGGTCGAACATTCAGTTGGATCAAACAAGTTGATTGGTAGGTTGAATGAGTGATCAATCGGGTTAGACTAGTTTATTAGATTGAGTGAGTAGACCTGTTTGATCAAATGAGTTGATTGAAATGAGCTAATGACATGGTTGACTTAGGCGGATTGAGCGATCAAACCGAGTAGTTCAATTGAGCTTGGTGTACCGAATTGAATTGGTCAATCGAACCAATCAAACTTGGAGAGAGGTCTAAGTGGTCGATTGGCATAGTAAGGGCAGATTGGCAACGTAAACTGGTCACATTGAGGTCTAGGCTGATCATATGCATCATACGAGTAGAACAAAATATTTCATATGAAGAAATCTATTATCTATGGAAATTATTTCTAATTTATTGCTCATGACATTTTTATGAAGCAAATAGGAGAATAGTCATTATGCTCAAAAAACTTCGACGCACAAAATGAAAGGCAAGGACAAAAACGGTGACAAAATTGGCATATATAGCATTGGGAGATGAACAAGACTTACAGCTATGGATTGATTAGTTCATGGTGACTTCTGGATCCCAAGTGACATTATCAGTGCCCTTCCTGAGATAAACAAATTGAAAGTGTTTTGGACATAGACAAACAGGAAAAGCATGTGAATTGGACAGAACAAGTGAACAAACATACTGGCCGTGACGGACAGGCCCCAATTTCAGGAGGTCGAAGGAAGATAAGAGCAAGAAACAATTATCATTGAAGACTAACCGAAAATTAATCAGAAATAGCTCGGCGATGGTAGAGCGCTGACCTGCTGCGGAGGGTGGTTCCCCAGCCTCCAATGGATAGACGCCAAACCGCCTTCGATCTACCCGATGATAACTTCCTTAGGTTTTCTTGTCTTCTCCAATCTCCTCCCCGCTCGATCTCACTTTCACATCGAGTTCCCCCAAAAAAAAGGCATAACTAAGGAACGAAGGAGGAAGGAGGAAGGAGGAGGGAAGGGGATCGGTTCAATTTGGATTCATCCTGAACGACGTCGGAGGCATCTGAAGAGGAAGACCGAGATAGCTCCGGCGGCGAGGAGGACGCTTGGAGGGTTGTCCTAGACAGCGTAGTTTTCCCATCATTGTTTAAAGTGGCCTCTAAAATTTATTAATAATATATTAAAATTTACTCTAATAACTTTTTTTAACAATAATAATAATTATTATTTTAAAAAATAATAAAGAGCATTTTTAAAATAATCTTATTTAATTTTAAAAAATATTTTAATAAAAGTTTTCATTTCACCGTCAACCTTTACAAAACAACAGTGCGATTTTTACCCCACTAACTTAACAGCCCTACAAGTTGATAACCAAAAGACAATTGTCGCGTGTGAATTATCAAGGACAAGATGCTCTGTGTTTTTTAAAAAATAAAAAATAAAAAAATTGGATAAAAAAATGGAAGGAATATATATATATATATATAATGGAATACATCATACTTTTATAAGCAAAATATGCTCTACCTTATCCAGCCCTCCTTGTAAAATAACACAGTTACTTTCCATTAGATTGTTAGATACCATTATCTCCTATCACACGAATTAAATCTTGAATCGGTTGATCAATTGTATGAATATGATAAGTCTGTATTATAATAATTATAATTTTATAGTTATTATTATAATTATAGCAACTATAATTTTATAATTACTATATGAACTTATTCAATAAAATTTATATTATAATAGCTATGAAATTATAATTGTTATAACTACAATAGTAATTATATAGTTGTTATAATGTGAACTTGTCCTAATCATATAACTGACCAATCGATTCAGAATTTAATATATGTGATAATAATAATAATAATAATAATAATAATAATAATAATAATAATAATAATAATAAACACTATATAGACTTGAAAAATAACTTTGCCATTTTACACCGGATTGATGAGTGGAGTGTTTGTTATTTAAAAAAAAAAACACTCATGTGATAGGCTGATTTAGAAGCAAAAAAAAAAAAAAACTATGCTCTTTTAATTTTTCCCCATAAAAATTAAGATGCTGCTATTGCAGCAGCAAAGTAAATATGGATTTGCACAGAAACCTCAAGTATCAAATTTTACTATGAAATAAAAAAAATGAGGTATTTATAAGCAAAGAATCAACGAAAGTTTACAAATTCCAGTTGTTGATGGTTAATAATTGACCAACGCAACAAACAAATTTAAGAAAACATATTTGTTGTCAAGTGAGACAAGAAAACATGTTTGTAACCAGAATGCAGATGTTCATCCTCTTTTAAGTCAGCTATAAAACTTCATGTGGTGCTTCTGTTTCCGGAATCATGCATTCAAAAATTTTACTATCTTGAGTCTCACGAAAAATGCCAAGCAGCACACTGATAAAGATCATGAAAACGGTAAGAAACAGATCAGCCAGCCGAGCAGCAACCCGCATTCTTTAAGGCTTCGTCACCCTCCCCTATCTTAATATTCTGCCCTTTAGGCACAGTTGAAGGATCGTCACTGGCATCAAGCATCTTCTTGCTGACCACATGGTAGATCTGAGTGAGCACTTCAGTGAAGGCATTATCTACGTTCATGGACTCGAGGGCTGAGGTCTCTACGAAGAAAGCCTTCTCTCTTTGAGCAAAGGCCTGTGCATCTTCTAGAGGGACGGACCTAATGTGGCGCAAGTCTGCCTTGTTGCCCACGAGCATGATGACTATATTTTGATCTGTGTGATTCTTGAGTTCCTTCAGCCATCTCTCCACATTCTCAAAGGTGATATGACGAGTCACGTCGTAGACAATAAGGGCACCAGCAGCTCCTCGATAATAAGCACTAGTAATTGCGCGATACCTACATGAACAAAGGAAATTTTGAACCAAATGATAAACTGATTTACGAGCAAGTTAATATACAAATCAGGGCACAAGTTTTAGGTATAATGAACCATCTTACTTCTCAAGCTGTTAGCAAACAACCCACAAAAAGGAACTAAATGGAAGTGGTAGGTTTGTGCATGATACGACACTACTACTGCATTAAGGAATGATTGGCTAACTAGTTATTCCAAAGTTATCTAAAGGACCACTGAGGAATTAAACTTATCAAATTATTGGTCTAATGCAGACAAAAATGCTGGTAGGATGGTACATCATCAGTAATTTCATTATCTCAAGATCATTGTAAGGGATGCTGGGGTGGTCAGAAATATGGATGTGTAGCATAAGATTCCTTGTTCATTGGTTAGTCAATTTTAACAATCGTTGTGTAGGCCTAACATTATTCTTAACCTTTTCTTTTGGGCCTGGAATCAACATTGGAGATTTTATGTCATGTTATCTTTTATATCTTACTTGAAAATAAAAAGATTTCATCCTTCAAATCTTAGGTTGAACCATGTTGGTGCCATAATTGTTTTTTTGTTAGCACACATTTCTCATGCATGCATTAAGCCAATTCCACTTTGGATTTACTTGATGTATAAGTCTAGCATTCCCAACAAGAGAAAATGATAATGCTAGCTACAACAAGTAGATTGGCCCCAAAATCAACTAAAACATGCATTATGACACATTTAGGACACGTCCAAAGACTTGATAGAAAATGGTTGAATAGCAATAACTTGCCATTACTTGTCATCATCAAAAGGCATTTTTAAAATGTTCATGCATCCAACCTCTTCCCTTATCCATAATGCCGAACAATCTATCTTTCCAAGAACTTGTCTGATAATGTATTATTATTATTTTCATACTTTTGTTGTGGTTTACATAAGAATTTATATTATTACATTCTAGTTAGATCTGTCAATTTTGGTTGGGCTCGTTGGGTTGGGTTGGAATTTTATCAACACAAGCTTGCTGTGGGCCGACCCTCCTAGGTCCGCAATCCGCGTGGGTCGGCTCGCGACGGATTTGGGTTGACTACTGGTGAGTTGAGAAATACATGTAAGCCAAATTTTATGTCAATTTATTATCTTTCTTTATTATAATTTTAAAATAAAAACAATACTTTTCATCAAATATGAATACTCGTTTGTGTCCATTTATATTTAAAATACTCGTTATTGATACATTTGATTGATGAAACATTTTTGAAGTAAAATGTTAAACATATGAAACTTTTTTAATTTTTTTTTTTAAATTTTTGAGGGCCCATGGGTTGGCCCCCTCTAACCCACAACCCGCCTTAGTTTGGGTTGAGTTGGGGATTTCTCAACCCGCCAAGATGGCGGGTCAGCCAGCCCCACCAAATGGTTAGCCTGCCACAGGCTGACTCGTCGTGCCACGTGTTGACCCGTTTGACTTCTCTAATTCTAGTCTATTAAGCAAATATTCGAGTTATATCCTATTCATGCAAGAATAACTTTTGCTACTAATTGAATCTTCAAACAAAATAAGAAATACTGATTACAAAAAGTTTTAGAGATCACATAATATACAAGATTGAACTGAAAAATTGGTTGATCTTCTTCACGAAAATCCACATGATCCAAAAATAAATAAATATTGAAATTAGGTTTATAAATAGGAAACAACTAACCAAAATTCTGAAACTGCAACATTCCAGCCAAGCGATAATAAGTCCTTTATATCAAAGTTTTGTGCAGAAATGAGAGAAAGAAAAGGGTTTCAGAAATCGATAAGCAAAACGAAATCACATGCACCAACCAATGCACGTTTTGGTTGGACAAGTAATGGGATAGATTAATCAAGTCAATATAAGGCAAAGTTATCAAATCAGCTAATAGTTGTTTGGGAACCATCAAACCTTATGGAATTGGAATATTCTATCTAATATTCTACTGCATTCATGTGTTTGGTTCTCAACTGACGGAAACTGAGAAGCATTATTCTATTATAAAAGAGAGAGAGAGAAGGTTTGAAAATCCAAAAAATTCCTGATTAAAGAATTTTCAAATATATTCAGATGTAGTTGACCTCAAATAAATGGGAATATTGTGGTAAAAAAAAATGGCAGTATTGTGTTATGTCGATGTATCCATAATCTAAAGTTTCTTGCATAAAAAACAAAATTCTAACTCTTGTTTTTCCAGTTAAACTCAAACATGAGAATTGGAATCATAATTCTTTGGAATTCTGTTTTAATACCTAATTAGATTTTTTATTACATGAATCGGATTGTAAAAGAAGGGTATGATTAATAATATTAATTTACTCGGAATCTGGATTAGGAAACCCATTCATTTATAAAGTATAATCTAAAATAAAAATTTAGTACAAATTGTGAAAATCACTAGCTGCATTGTTCTGTTGATTCAGGAATTAAAGGGAATAAAAATGCATGCAAGCTTGAATCTGAATGCCATGGTTTACACACACGCACCTTTCCTGTCCGGCGGTATCCCAGATCTGTGCCTTGACGAGCTTGTCGTCGACGCAGATGGTACGGGTGGCGAACTCGACGCCGATGGTGGACTTCGACTCGGTGCTGAACTCGTTGCGGGAGAATCGAGAGAGCAGGTTCGTCTTCCCCACCCCGGAGTCCCCTATCACCACCACCTTGAACAGGTAATCGTAATCCTCGTCCGCCCTATACGCCATTCCTCTTTTCGATGTCAATAACAAATCGCGCCCTCTCCTCCTCTTCTGTCGCTACGAAAAACCCGATCTTCCTCCTCTTCTCTCGTGATCGAAGAAGAAGAAGAAGGAAAATGAGTCGATCGATCGATCAATGATTTGGGAACGAGAGGGCGATGGGATTAATCGCTCGCCGCAGAGACGACGGAAAGGGAGAGGAAGGACGGGAAGCTCGATGAACAGAATTTGACAGAGTCTCTGCTCACGTGGCAGATCGCTGCTACTTACCTCACAATATTTCCAACATATTAATTCCCACCAAACGCAGCTACCGTTTTGTTTACCCATCTGTAATTGGATTGCTGGGGCGGTTCTCTGCGGAGGTGGCATGCCCCGCACCTTCAGTATTTCTCAAATGGCGTTCTCCGCCACCGTATTGTTACTGGAAGTAAGTTAGGGTTTCTGCGGACTTGGCAGATCTCTGTAATTCTTTTTTAGACATGTAATAACTATGATAGATTATAAAATAAAATATATTATAGATTAAATAAGATATAAAAATATATGATAAATGTTTGACAGATTAAATTAATATTTTAATAAAATATTTTATTTAATAAATGATGACTAAATTAAAAAAATATTGTATTTCATAATGACTAAATTAAAATTGGTAAGTTTTTTTAGTTTTATTTAATAAGGTAATAATATGAAATCATGAGAATAACTATAATTAAATATTCTAAAAATTGTATTATTACTAAAGCTTGATTATGATAAAAAAAATATTAGTTTGTATAAAAAAATGAATAGGCTTTAGATCTGGCCTATTATTACACTTCTATGCAAATTTTTTTTTTTACAATTATTTCTTTTTTTATGAAATTAAGCTTTATCTTTTTTTTATAATATTATGGAATAGATATGACATCTCACATCAAAATAAAAGTGCATTCGGCTAAAAATATTTTTAGTTGGACAAAGGGCGCAAGTAGATTTAAGAAATTCTTAAATCATTTATGAAAAAAAAGTGTACACGGATTTGGGTGGTCTTTTTGTTTACCTCTCCCATTAATATTAGCTTTCCACATGTCGAATTATAATGTGTCTAAGTCACATTTTTAGAAAATCTAATTCATAGTAATTTCTATATCATCCTGTCTCTCACCCCCTATCTCTCCGAGTTCCGTACCTACCATATATCTTTTTATTATTATAAATGCAACATCGGGGAGTTTAAAATAAGCAATGAACACAGTTAGACTTCTTAAAACTTCAGAAATCTACATGACTTAAAATGAGTCAAATTAGACTTGTCTAACTTAATCAGTGGATTTTAACTGAAACTCACCAATAGACCTAAATTATTTAAATTTCTATATACTTACAACCACTAGGAAGGGTTCAGTGAGGATAAGATACTATAAACCTTAGTTTCGATCAATGAACAACGTGAGTATGGTGTCGAGAGATTAACACTACCATAGGCTCATAGGCCTGATCTAGAATCAGACCATGCTCACGTTGGACAAATCTAGAATCAGACTACGCCCATGTTGGATAGATTTAGGATCAGACTATACTTGTGGTAGTGCTGATCTTCCGACACCAGACTCATGTTGTTCCTTGATCAAAAACAAGGTTTGACATCATATGTACCTTGTCCTCACTCAACCCTTTCTATTGGTTGTAAATTTGTAGCTAGAAATCCAAATAACCTATGTATATTAGTGGGGTTCGATCAAAATCTACTACAACTTAGACAAGTTCGATTGGAGTCATTTCAGATTCTGTGAATTTTTGATACTGCAAGGAATTAGTACCTTCCATTGCTTATTTCGATCTCTCCAGAGGTGCTACAATGTTATACTAACTTTCAGCTAAAATGTGAGTCTCGTGCTACCATGGGTCTGGTTTGATCCCAAATCAGGCTAAATGTCAATCTAGTCTCTTGGAGATCAGGACCATGTTGAGCCTAATCTGGGATCAAACCAGACCCAAGTTGGACAGATTCGAGATCAAACTAGAGTCATAGTAGTATTGATCTTCTAACACCAGACTTATGTTATTCCTTAATTAAAACCAATATTTGACACCATATGTACCTTGTCCTCACTTAACATTTCCTAAAGGTTGTAAGTTTGTAGAAATCCAAATAGTTTCATTGATTCACTTAGACAAGTCTAATTAGATCTATTTTAGGTTATGCGGATTTCTGGGGTTACAAAGAGTCAAACAGTACCCTCCATTACTTATTTCGGGCTCTTCAATATTGTGTTTATAATAGTATGAAAATGTGTGTTAAGAGCATCCATAGGATAACATATTCAAAGATTTTACCTTAAATTTTGGATAGGGTAGTTAAAAAATCTTTGTATCAGCTATCATATTCATTTCCTAAATTATACATTTATGAACAATACTTCTAGGGCTGTAAACAAGCCGAGCCGAGCTTTGGGGTGTTCAACCTTATTTGATAAGATAACCTAGCTGAGCTTAAAATGAACCAAGCTTTTGAAATGAGTGTTCAAGCTTAGCTTGATTTATTTTTTATAAGCTTGAGCTTGTTTGAAGCTTAGCTTGAGGTTGGTTCGTTTAGATGTTATCGAACCTAATTTCAAGCTTGGCTCAAGCTTGACTTAAGTTTGGTTCGAGCTTGACTTGAGTTTGGTTCGAGCTTGATTCCTTTAGATGTTATTGAACTCTCAATTCAAGCTTCTTGTTTAATTGTTTAAAACTTTAGTTGTTTAATTGATTTATTGAGCTTGATAATTTAAATTTATTTTATTGTTTATTTAACATATTGAAAAGAGTTTTATTTATGAATATGGTTCGTGAATATTGTTCATGAACGTTATTCATGAACATTGTTCACGAACGTTGTTCATGAACGTTAACGAGCTGAACACATATGTGTTCAAGCTTGTTTATTTAGCTTAACGAGCTGTTTAAGCTTGTTTATTTAATTAATCTTGTATATATTTAACAAACATAAACAAGCTCTTACCAAGCCGAACACCAAGCTTGTTCACGAACGCTTGTTTCATTTACAGTCCTAAGTACTTCTCTAAATTTAGGAAATGGATTTCATTCCCTAAACATTTTAGAGGAGAGAGAAAAATAGAGAAACTGATATATGATGTATTGAAAAGTGGATATTCAAATTTAATAAAGTAACTTTTTAATTTAAATTATACATTTTGGATAGAAAAGGTAGTGTGGATGCTCTAAGTATGAGCTCAATGTCACACAACGGAGAGAGACTAAGAGATATGATGAGACATAAATTACTTTGAAATTAGATTTTCTAAAAATATGATTCAAATGCACCGAAAATCAACAGGTAAAAAGTTAATATTGACCCGAAGAGTATAATCGAAAAAACCGCCCAAATGAAGTATTATTTGCTCTTGAGAATTTTTTTGATTTTTTTCAAAAGCTCAATAAATAAATAGAATATTCTTCATATTTATTTAATAGCTAAAACTACATAAAATAAATAAAACCTTATTACTTTGCCTTAATTATAATCTTATTGGATACATAAAGAAATAATATTCCATAATTTTATTTTTCTCGAATCCGTAAATATTATATATTATCTGTTATATTAATATTTTAAATAAATCATTATGATGCTATCGCTTGAGCTTACCAGAAACAGAGTTTTCGTGCTTAGTTCAAATTGAGATTTCTAATAAATAAATTTAAACGTAAGTAAATGAACAATCTAGAAACAGTCAAATTCATCTTGCAAAAAACAAGAAAAAAGAAACTGAATCAGAACAAAATCTAGATCAAACCTTGAGCACACAACGTGATGCCTTATTAGATAGCAACAAAATCTAAAACTAGCAAAAAAGTGATAACTTTTAGCACTTAATTGCAGATTTTTTTTAATATTAACTGCCTCGTAGTGGAGCGAGTGGCGGCGGCGGCGGCGGCGGCCGCCTCCCCTCTACTTTAGTCTTCGTCCACGTAGCTCATGAACTCGTTGTCGCGCAGCAGGGCTGCCATGGTCTCCGGCGCCAGGCACACCTCCAGCTCCACGCTTCCCCCTCCCTCCCTCCCGGGGAAAGCCGACATTTTTCCGTCAAACTTGTTCGCTCGCCCGCTCCTCACCGCCACCGGCAGACCCCACCCGAAGTCGTTCCCTTCGTACATGGGGAAGCGGTTGGAGCTCCCCATGGTGAGCCCCGCGCCGTCAGGATTACCCAGGGGGAAGCACCGCGGCGCCGCCTCCCACTCGGCCACCCCGCGCCGCACCACCTCGTCGCCGTGCGCCGCCACGCCGCGGTGCAGCAGCGCCGCCGCCCATCGAAGATCCCGCGTGGCCACCTCCCCCACTGCCGCTTGCGTCGGGATGCTCTGTATCGCGTTCCCGAAGTAGTTCGCCGACACCGACGGCACCACCCGGTGCCGGCAGTTGACCGCCATACGGAACGTCGTCGTCGCTTCCGGTGCCAGCCGCTTCCGCGCCCGCGTGACCGACACCCACATCAGCGCGCAGAGCGACTGGAACGCCGAAATCTCCTCCTTTTTAACATCCGGCGAGGCCGTCTTCTTGTCGTGGACTTGCTTCCCGCAAATCTCGGCAGTCGAATGACCCCCGCCGCCGTTGGCTCTCGATTTGAGCACGAGAATCGCGTGGCGGCTGAACCGGAAGACGCGCTCCCGAAGCGGTGCTCCCACCGGGAAGGTCACCTCGGGGCCGCGGCCTCCGGGGAACTGCAGCACCGCCTTCGACTCGCCGAAGTAGTTCCTCCGGAAATCCGGCGGCGCGGGGTGACCCCCGCGGCAGAGCTCCGCCCAAGCATTAAAAAAGTTCCAAAACGAGGTCCCATCGACGACGGAATGGTTGACGACGGCGCCGAGAAAGACCGCGCCGTCACCAAACTCCGTGAGCTGGAAACAAGCTAGCGGGCGGAAGTGGCCGTGGAAGCTCACGGCGCCGTCGAGGGGGAACAGAGCCTTGACGGCTTGAGGCACGTCAGCGTTAGGCGGCAGGAGGTCGGACGTCAACAGCGACGGAGCAACCGCGTAGGAAAACTCAGCACCCGCGTCGTTGCAGAGGATAACGACGCTGCCATCGGCGAGGGTGTCGAGGCGGCCGGCGAGGGCAGGGAAGAGGGAGAGCGCGCGGCCGAGAGACGAGACCAGGAGCGAGACGAGTGCCGGAACGGGCATCGGCGGAGGCGTAAAAAAGAGGCCTTTTTGGATGTATTGGCAAGACAGCATCGGGAGGTCCGACACCGAGAGCCGGAGCTCGCCGAGCTCCGACGCCCGGTCCGGCGTCACCGTGCACTTCGACACGACCTCAACAGCTCCCGCACCGGCGGAAGCTACAGCAACCATCGAAGAGGAAGAAGAAGAAGAGGTATGATTGGGGGTAATCGCAAGGGTAATAGGAGACATGGCGATCAATCAATGAGTTCACCGGAAAATGCTGCTGCTCCGCTCTCCTCGGCTCCGCTCCGGTGAGACGAATTGGAAGCAGGGGCAGGGATTTATAAAGGGGAAGAGAAGGTGGTGGTGCATGCATTTGGCTGACACACTCATCATCCTCATCAGCATCTGCTGGTAATTTACTGGATAAATTCATTGATTTTAGTTGATGAAAAAGACAGCAGCAATTGGGGAATTAATTCTGCTACAGGAACAGGACTAAATCCTATGAATCATTGTGGGAAATACTTTAACTATGAATTGATCGATAGATATTCAGGAGGAGTCTCTACGATTCTTATTGTATTGTTAGTTTGATCAAATGGACGGTTATAGAAAAATCTCAAGTTACAACACAATTTGAGTTGTAAGCATTAAGCTATGATTAACTGTACTAACTAATGCATTATCTATTTAATCGGCAGATGCATAAACAAAGACTAATGATGGGGATGAAGAACATGAACAAGTCAACGATTTTTTTTCTTTATAAGAAAAAAACAAAGAAAATTGTCCACCTCATAAGGCACGTGTTATGTGCCAACTTCCTTGGACGGCAATACTAATTGGAGTTTACAATCAACTTTTATTAAGTAAATTTAGTACGAGCATTTTACAGTAATATTAAATATTTCTCTTAAATATTTATAATGTTGATACAAATATCCTAAATCTCACAATTAAATATTTCTTCAACTAAATATCTTACTTTTAAATATTTTAAATTATATAATAAAATATCTCACCGACTATTACATTCCACCTAAACTAAAAACTAAAAAAAAATAAAGTAATTATTGCTCCTTGTAAGGCCCACTTGCATGCCACCTAAAATAAAATCATCGATATCCGATAATTTTTATTCACCTCTTAAATATCCCTTATTATAGAAGATATTTGAGAGAAGGATATTTAGAAAAATATCTCTTCTAAATATGATGTCGTGAGGCCTACGCATAGCATCACAGAGACACTTAGCACCTTTCGATTAGAAACAACCTCAAGATCACACTAATGAGACATCATCATCACCAATAGGGAGTGGGAGACATCATCGACAAAGACATGATGAAAAATACGTACTACCAATCTAGCATTGCCATATGCTAGCACAAGGTCATATCGCAAGTTGCATACTAAGCCAAAGTTAAGATAGTCGTCAAACTAAGTTCGCTTTGACCGTATTGTGAATTACCAACATGTTATGTCAAAGGTCAAGATGCACTCCATCCAACAAAGATACTACTAAAACACACCATTCACATTTCAAATTAAAATTGTATGAACATTAAGGAGGCATGAAAAAAGTGTTGGAAATGTGGCTCTGTTATGTGTGGGAGTTTAGTTTGATTTTAGAAGTTTTTTTATATTATGATTGACTTATAATATATCACAAATATTGAAGTTGTTAAAATATATGGATGGGCTGAGTCTCTCTTTCACATAGACACATGTAGGGGGTGTAGATCTAAGACTCAGATTACATTGAATTAAATGTGACTTGTGTGCGAGCACGATCTGCACGCGTTGAATATCGAATTGGTCGAGACAAAATTTGTCCAAGCGAATCAATCAACATAAGGAGAAGGTCATGATTATGAGTAGTAGACAAGAACAAATGCAATAGAAAAGAAATTCTTCCACCTTCGTTCCCCTGATCATCTTCTCTTTGTTGTGCACTTTGGTCAACTATTGAGTACCGACTTGGCCAAGTCGTCGAGTTGGTTGAGATGTTGAGCTATCAAGTCAGGACATAAGTCACTAGAGCTGGTCCCCGATGTTGGTGCAATCATCAGGTTAAGGTTGACTAGTTTGACTAAGCTCGGGTTGGTTCGAACATGAGTTTCGATGTTTAATAATGTGTGAGAGAGAAGTCAAATAGGTCAAGAGAGAACTGAAAGTCCTAACTGGAGATTAGGCGATAAAAAAATCCTAATTGGAGGTTAGGCGACAAAAAATCATAACTGGAGGTTAGGCAAGGGAAAACCTCGATTAGAGGTTAGATAATGAAAAGTTCTAACTAGAGGTTAGGTAGGTGAGAATTCTACCAAGTGACTAATCCTAACTAAGGTTAGGCAAGGGAAAAGTCATAACTAGAGGTTAGACAATGAGAAATCATAATTGGAGGTTAAGCAGGTGAGATGTCTACTGAGTAACTAGTCTTAACTAGAGATTAAGCAAAGAAAAGTTTAATGGGAAGGTTGGCAAGGAAAAATCCAAGTGGGGTCAAAGGATGACCGGACACTTGATGATCAGAAGTTCAACAAAAAGTTAGCAAGGAAAAGTCTAAGTAAGTTAAGGAGAATCAGACACTTGGTGAAGAAGCCCTAGCAAGTTAAAGTTGACCGGATGTTAGGCAACGAGAAGTCCCAACAGGTCATGGATGACTAGATATTGGGCAATGAAAGTCCTGGTAGGTTGAGGTTAACTGAATACTAGGCAAGATGTGATTTTAGCTTCGAAAAGACTAAAGTTAGGGTTAGGATTTGGAATTGATTTGCAAACCCTAAACCTGAACTTTTAGATTTTTTTGCTCGAATTGATTGGCTTAATCAATTTGGTGTGGATTACCAATCGATTGGGAGCCTATTTTGCAAAAATAGAACCAACCAGAATCGATTGGAGTAATAGATCAACAATCAATTAGACACTATTTTCTCCATAAACAGAAGGTTTTTGAATCGATTGTGGAAATCGATTCAGGCTTCACCAATCTATTGGGCTAATGGATTAGAGACATTTTTGTGAGAGAACAAAAAGCCTTGAAATCGATTGAGGCAATCAATTAGAGGCTAAACAATCGATTGATATGTCTCGCCAATTTATTGGTTAAGCAAAAAGAGTCATTCTGCATGTTTGAATGGTCGGATCTTACGTGGCAATCGATTGGGGGTAAGACCAATCGATTGAGAGACATTTTTTTAACCCGAGAAAAACCTTAGAAAAGTGGGTTTCAGATGTTTTCAAGTAGCCATTTCTTGGGAGTTTTGGAGTAAAATGTTATTGTATTTCCATACACCAAGAGGCAATCCAAAGCAAGAAAAGAGCAAGTAACACAAGATTCCTTATTTTAAACCCTAAAGGCATTCTCGATTGTATTTTGTGTTTGCGTTCTTGTTTTCTTATTATATTATTGTGCTCAAGGTAGTACAAGGCTTCTCAGCCTCTGAAATTTTTTTGAGAATAAGGCATTCATAGTGGAGCTGTGAATGTAAGGAGTGGACCCTCGGATTAGTTATCTCAAGGAGGTGAATATCAAGTAAAACCGAAGATATTAGCAATTGAGAGTTTGCTTCGAGTTTTTTGCTGTCATTCAAGTTCAAAGAAGCAAAGTGTGCTATTCACTCCCCTAGCTCATACATGTCCTAACAAGTAGTATTAAAACGAGATCGTTCTTCATCGGACTAATCACCTGAAGGAGAAAAGAGCTAGAGGAAGAAGAAGAGCCTTAAATATCAACAAATCAAAGACATATCATCAAAGAAGTTCAAGTTCGAAAATGGATTTCCAAGATAGATTAGGATTTGACATCCAAGTACCTCCATCATTCGGAATGGGAAGCTTTAATATTTGGAAATCAAGATTAGAAAATTTCTTAATGATTGATATAAAGCAATGGTTTGCTCTCATGGAAGGATTTGAAACTCCCAAAGATAAAATGGGAGAACTTCTTCGAAAGAACAAATGAACCAAAAAGCAAATTAAAAGATCCAAGTCAAATGATAAAGTAATCAAATTATTGATTAATTTATTGCCTAATAATCTCTTGTGCAAGATAAGAGAATATTAAGATGCCAAGGAACTATGTAACAAGTTGGCAAAGCTTCGTGAACATCCTACCTCAATGCAAAATAAAACCAAATCCAAAGAGGGAAACTCATTGGATCAAGAACAAAAGGTTTTAGAGATTGAGAGATGCTCAATATCCGAGAATGAAATCAAAGAGACATTCACCTCAAGGATTGATGGGGAGTGAAGTTAATTAACACTGGTACAAGAAGAAGTTTATACATCCGGAATCAATGAAGGAGCATGTGCCACCTCTACAAATCATGAAGGTGTAACTATTTTCATTTGTAAAATTAAAAATCATACCATATCTTTTGAGTGTAGGAAGAATATACACTATAAAAGCAAGTGTCCAAGATTAAGGAGCACTATCAAAATCAATATGTGTTTCTTATGAAAAAGATGGGTAAAGTGGTACCTAAGATGAAGGAGAAGTCAAAAAAGGTCGGTCCCATGATATAAAAGGACAAAGAGCATATTATGTGTTTCTTATGCAATCTCAAGGGGCACTATCAAAATCAATGTCCAAAGAGGAGGCTTCAAAGTAAGAACAAAGGAGGAAGTTCAAATTAAAAGGGAGCTTCTAAAAACAAATGTAAGGTACCATTAATTAATGGTATTCTTTATATCATGATAAAGAGCATGTTAGAAATAAATGATATCATTGTAGTGCTATTTATTATGAAAATAGGAAGCATGATAATTCTAAGGAAAATTATAGATCATATCATGATATAATAATCTTACCTAAGGATAGGAAGATAGAAAATAATTTAAGCAAGAACTCTAAGGAAGTTAATATATTCCTAGAAAGAAAAATACTTAAAGAAATCATGGAAAATCTAAGTTTGAGGATTTAAGGATTGAAAGATTAAGTTTTGAGGTTAACTTAAAAAATCAAAGAAGACCCTAGAGAAAATAACAAATAATGTCAAATGGTCCAAAAAGCAAAATCTAGGTTTAGGTAGACAAAAGTCATCTAAGGGCAAGAGTCAAGTAGAATGTGACATCATATCACAGAGTTTTATATAACTATAAAACTAACCCTAAGTTTAGGAGTTAAGTTAAGGTTACAAGAAAAGTTATCCCTAGTATTAAACTTGAGGAGACTAGCATGTATAAGGCTTCTAAGAAGCTTAGAAAAGTCATTAGAAAGATTTATAGGGAAATTATCCCTAGTGAATACATAGTACACCCAAGGAGCACTAATAGATATTGAGTTCCTAAGAGTGTGATCTCTTCATACTTAATGAGTTTAGAGTGTGTCAACTCTAAATTGAAGGGTAGTTAACTCAACCACAGTAAAATCAACATTTTAGAGCATTTTCAAGGCATTATGATATCTTGAAAATGAAAATTTAATTTTTACTCTTGAAAAGTTTAAAATGTGCCAATAAAATTTGAGATATTGAGATTAATCAAATTGACACAAATAGAATAAAAGTCAAAAGTGTGTCGAGTTGGGATTTTGACACATTCGAGGGAGATAGGGTTGTTTATGTCAAATCATGTTTTGGGCATAGTGATTAGCTATTGGAACTTAAATGAAAATTTATATATTTTCTTTATGCTATAATTGCCATATTTTCTGTGTCCTATTATATGTCATGACATCATAGTATTTATTCATCTTGACATGATATTATAGTGTTAGTATTTTTGACACATACCATGTTATACATATATCATTTAAATATGATAAATTTTCTTTTGAAAAAATTATGCATGTGATATATGACATATTCATTATTATACATTATTTTAATTCTTTGTAATTAAAGACAATGACATTAATTGACATCATAGGTAGGATGATCAAAGTTAAAATCTTTAGATAGATATGCATGATCTGTTAGTTATGAAAAAATAATTTTACATCTCACAAAATCATAGGATGACTTGTATGTGTATTGAGACACATTAGATACAAGTGAGATGTTAGAAGGATGAGTAAAACTCAAGATATTGATTTAGTGCATCTATTTAAATTTTAATTTCATCAAAATACATGGATTTTGTGAAGTCTAATCATAAGGAAAGCAAATGTGTAAGTCATGTGCATTTAACTCAAAAATTGTGGTTGAAAATTTATTTTAAAAATGATTTCAAAAATGCTATGGAAAACCTTGGTAAAGTCTATTTGTTGATAGGAATTATCATTGATTAGTTAGGTACAAAGTTAGAGTGGAATATTAAAGTTTTCAATGATTTTTAATTTTGTATAATTCTTTGAAATTTATATTTTCAGATAAAACTATTTTCCCCTGATTAATGTCTATGTAAAATTTCATGATTTTTTGAATATCTTAGAATTATTTATGTATTTCTAAATTTCGATCAGAAATCAGATTTGAGAAATCAGTAATACCAATCGTCTAGGCAATGTTGCCAATCGATTGGTACATGATGTAAACGATTGACAGCTCACACCAATTGATTAGTACATGCCATAATCGATTGAAACTAATACCAATCGATTGAGAGTTGCTGATTTCGAATGAAATAAGTTTGTTTAGTCGATTAAGTCATGTTTAGCTAATTTATCTATTCCTAACCCTATGAAATACTTGAACAAGCATTTAAGGGTAATTTTCTTAATGAAAATCACAAAGAAATAGTTATAGGGGACAAATTTGGAGTTGATGAGGAGATTTAGGTTCATGGTTGAATTTCTTAACCTCTCGACTCAAATTTTGGGATTTTCTAAAGGTTTTGGAACTCCAAATATTTGTTAGTGTAATGAAAGAAGTTAGAGCATGCTTTGAGGACGAGGGAACCCTTCAAGACATGATCTGGATATGAAAGGAGATTTATAAATGGATGTATGCTTAAAGTTGAGCATTAGATACAATGAAAGGTATGTGACTTTTATTGGAATGTTCATTGTGATAAGAGAAATCAATTTTGTAAGAAGATTTTTAATGTGTGTCAAGAGGGAGAATGTAGGATTTAAATTAGGAAACCCTCATTTATGCTTTGGCATAGGATGAAGAAGGAAGTTGGATTAATATAGGTTAGTTTAACTTAATCATGTTATCAAGCATCAAAAAGGAGAAGATTGTTGGTGTAATCATCCTCGAGTTAAGATTGACCAGTTTAACTAAGCTCGGGTTGGTATGAGTTTAAGTTTCGATGTTTGACAATGTCTGAGAGAGAAGTCAAGTAGGTCAAGAGAGGATTGAATACTTGACTGGGACAATCCTAACTCGAGGTTAGACAACGAAAAGTCCTAACTGATGTTAGACAAGGAAAAACCCTAACTGGAGGTAGTTGAGTCAAAAATGACTAGGTTTCCAACTTATTGCCAACTTTAACTCACTTTCCTTAGGTAAAAGTTGGTTTAGTCAAACTGGGTTTCCTCAAATCTTGCCAATTTATCATCGACTCATGGAAGGGAATCTCTATTTAGTCAAAAAATCCCGGTTTCTTAAAATCTTGCCAACTTTTTTACCATTTACATGCAAAAAGGTTGTTTAGTCAAAAAATTCAAAACTTATTTTTGGAAAATCAGTTGAGTGAAAAAATCCCGAATTTCTTAAAATCTTGCCAACTTCAAGACATGTCCCTAGGGGAAATGACGGCAAAGGCAAAAAACACGAGTTTCCTACTTGATTTCCTATCATCTCACTTTCATTTCACGTCGCATTAGATGAGATGAGATTATATCTCTATATAACGTAAACATCGCATGAGATGAAATTTCTTATATAAGAAGATAATTAGAATGGCATATGAATATATTGAATTTCGGTTATGGGCATATGAATATATTGAATTTTGGTTATGTTATATGAAGATACTAGATGAGATAAGACAACGAAAAATCCTAACTAGAAGTTAAATAAGTGAGAAGTCTATCGAGTAACTAGTCCTAACTGAGATAGGTAAGGAAAAAGTACTAACTAGAGGTTAGACAATGAGAAGTCCTAACTAGAGGTTAAGCAGGTGAGAAGTCTACCAAGTGACTTGTCCTAACTGGAAGTTAGGTAAGTGAAAGTCTAGCAGGAAAATTGGCAAGAAAAAGTGTAAGTGGGACAAAGGGTATTGGACACTTGGTGATCGGAAGTCCAATAAAAAGTTGGCAAGGAAAAGTTCAAGTGGATCAAGGAAGACCGAACACTTGGTGAAAAAGTTCTGGCAGGCCAAGGTTAATCGAATGCTAGGTAATAGGAAGTCCTAATAGGTCATGGATGATTGGATGTTGGGCAATGAAAGCCCTGGTAAGTTGAGGTCAACCGAATACTAGGAAAGATGTGATTTCAGTCTCAGAAAGATTGAAATTAGGGTTAGTAATTGATTGCTAGGATTTAGAATCAATTCGTAAACCCTAAACCCTAACTTTCTAGTTTTGCTACTCGAATCGATTGGCTTAACTAATTGAGAAGCTCTAATTGATTGACGTGGATCACCAATCTATTGGGAGCCTTTTCACAAAAAGAGAACCAACTGAAAGGAGCAATCGATTGGTAATCAATTAGGATAATCGATTAGACACTATTTTTTTCTGCAAATAGAAGGTTTCTGAATCTATTAAGACAATCAATTCAAGCTTCACCAATCAATTGGGCTAATCGATTGGAGGCATTTTGCAAGAGAATAAAAAACCTCAAAATTGATTGGGGAAATTGATTAGTAACTAACCAATTTATTGATATGACTCACCAATCGATTGATTGGATAAAAAGGGTCATTCTTCAACTTTGAATGGTCATTGTTGGGGATCGGTGGCCGGCTTGAAGGGGGGTTAGATAGACGGCGCCCCCAAATACTCGCTTCTTCCTACACTTGTTAGTATGCACAGCGGAATACAAATAAACAAGCCAAAGGAAATGCAAAGACTAAGAAAGAAAAGCAAACCAAGTTACACGATCATTTAACGTGGTTCGGAGATTAGGGCTCCTACTCCACGGTGTGTCCTTGAGGTGGACGATCCCGATACGTCAGTGGATTACTCCCCGGAAAACTTCCGGCTAGCTCATGTAGCTCCTTGTGGGTGGAGAAACCTCACCACAACTCTCACCAAGGACTCTTGAGAAGCTAGGGCACTGGTAGACTA